>VMDR010006905.1:0-43090 GCA_007922815.1 Macrotus californicus | reverse complement strand
TTTGCCACATAGTTTTCCATTACATGGATACACCATAATTTATTTAACCACTCCCCTATGCATTGACATTTAGGTTGTTTTTGACCTTTCGCTGTGTGTTATAAATTTCCAGAAGGAATCTTCCAGGTCAAAATGGGGGTATTAACTTTGACCTTCTGGGGTTATAATAAAGAGGAAAATAATGCATATTACTAAGCACAGCAAAAAACACTTATGGAGCCTGGGATGAGTCACTCTACCCTGCACTTGACTCAGATTATTTTATGTAATCCAAGGTGTTGGGACTGTTACAACCCCCATTTTTACTGCCCTGGGTCATACTAAGCCAGGAGGGAGGAGCACCTAGGTCTTTCTGTTGATTAGTGGGCAGGGAAATGAGTGAGAACAAGGCCTCTGGGCCAGGTCCCTCCACTACCACTTACTAGCTCCCTGGGTTACTCTGAGTAGAGGCCTGCACCTCTCTGAGCCTCAGTTCCTGCCTCTGTGCAGAGGGGATATTGCATATGTAAGCAAGTGAAGAACCAAGGACGCACAGGAGTGAACAAAGACCATGCGAGTGGGTAAATGAAGGGCGACATGTGAGAAAAGTGCCGAGCTGACCCGCCTGGTGCCTTTGTGCCAATTGGAAAAGAAGCCCATGTCTCAGATACTTTACTTCCCCCTGCAGAAAAGTATCAGAAGAAACACACAAGCCTGGATGCAATGTATACCACTGTAAAGGCAGCCCTTTCTGAAAACAGGAATGGAGGAAAGAAGTGAGTGAGTGGGTGGGGGGTGCCAGGGGAGCACACAGAAACTACACCCAAACCTTTCCCTCCCAGCACAGGGTCCAGTACCCCAAGGTCCAATACTTGCATGCGGGGCCCCTGGTTCGTGTTCTGGAAGCAGTGCCCAGCCGATCCCACAACCTGTGGGTAGGAGTAGGTGATTTGGGCATGTTCCACTGGCCCAGTCTTTTCCCTCATCCTGCTTCCCTCCCCTCCAGGTTTGGACTGCACCTTGACCAGCATGGAAGTCTTCATGAGATTATGTCCACTAATGTCATGGTCAAAGCATACCGTTCTGTCACTGAGCGTAATCTGGAGGTGGGAGCAAAAATGAAGGGGTCAGCAGGCATACCTGAGGATCCAGAGATGGTTCAAGAAACCATGAGCTTCCAACAGGTCCACTGCCTAGATAGATCTGCCCCTATACTTCTTCACCACCTGGTCTTACCCAGAAAAGCACTGAGTTGCGATTAATAAGGATCTTCTGCTTCACCAACACCTCAGTGCAGTCTGGGTCTGCCAGCACCACGCCTAGGTCCACCTGGCTCTGCAGCTGGATGATGTTGCCTGTGGGAAGCACCGGAGTGGTTAGGGCCAGACCCTGGGATAGTGCCCAGGTCCCACCCACCCCTGCCCTGCCGCTGGGAGTCTACTCAGGCCCTGCCCACATACCAGGCTCGGGCTTTGACTTGAATGAGTGGCCCCGGGCAGTCATAAAGATGGAGAAGCGGTAGCTGGTGCCCTTATCCAGGAAGATGCGCTCCGGCAGCTGGTACTCGGCCTTGAGGTCGTAGATCTTTTCGTAGTTGGCCATGTCAATATGCACATTACCAGCACTTTGCCAGTTGCTCGCTAGGTAGTAGTAGTAGTCCTAGGGCATGCGAGGTAGGACAAAGTCAACACCCAGAGAGAGGAAAGGTGCAAGGTGGGCAGGGGTGTCCGGGGTCACCCTTCCCCCAACTCAAAACCCTCTCCATGCACCTGGTCCTGTTTCTTGTTCTTCCACCAGCGCCAGGTGGAGTCATGCACTGGGTCTGCATAAGGCTGCAGAGACCACCAGGATCGTGAGGGCGCAGTGGGGTGGGGAGGAGCGTCACAGGCAAGCGACATTCCCAGACCCCTTCCCAGCCTCAGGCCCTGCCCCTAACCCAAAGCAAAAGATCACACCCTGGCCTGTCCTGCTTTCGGCCCAATGGCCACACCTGCAAAGCTATCTCCCACAGCCCCGCTCAAGCACCCTGCCCCAGTCCCTGCTTGGCCTCTGACTCTAGGCAGACCGCTGTGTTTCCCCCTCCACAGTGGTTCTTCCAGCTCTACACCCCACAAGCCTAGCCTTGTTTCTGTGACTCTGCAGTCCCGTCTCAGACAAGCCCCGGCCTGGGACATGCCCAGACACAAGGCGCCCACCTTGTCGTACTTGGAGTGCAACCAGAGCAGGTAGTAGAGGAGGCCCTGGTAGACTGCGAGTGAGTTCTGAGTGTGGAAGCCCGAGGGCTCCAGGACGCGTGGCGGCTTCACCCGGAAGCGCTCCTGGCGCGTGTAGCTCTGCGGCTTGGGCAGGTCCCGCAGGCGCATCACCGTGAAGGGGCAGAAGTTGATGAAGGAGAGTCTCAGGTGACTCCTGGGCAGTGGTGATGGGAGTTGGTGGTTTACTTTCCCCCTGTCCTGTGTCCTAGGAGCCTCCCCAAATCTAATCTTGCCCTGCCCTTCCTCCTCAGCCTCAGCCCCTGGTACACCTGGACACATTCCCCTAGATGTCCCTGGGTCCCTCAGACCAGGCTTGGACCTCATCCCAGCCTCTCCTCCCCCTTCCTAACAGTCCTTCCACCTCCCCCTTCCCCCAGCCCCCCACTCCCTGGGCTCCTCTGATGGTGACCAGAAGGATTATTATTAAAAGCTGTAAAATCTAACCAGGTAGTGTCCCTCCCTTTAATCCCATGGTGGCTCCCCAGGACCCTCAGTATGAACTGCAAGTTCCTCCCTATGACCATTGGCTGACCTTGCCTGTCCTGCCACCACGACTATGCTTTCTCTCAGTCCTAACACCCTGTCTCCTTCCCTCCTCAGTGCCTTCGCACGAGTGGCTCCCCATTCTGGAACACTTTTCTCTATCTTATTACCTGGCCAATGCTTCCTCACCCTTCAGGTCATAGACATGCACATCTTCCTCCTTGAAGCCCTCCTTGATGTTCCCTCTCCCCAAACTGGGTTAGGCCCCTCCTTTGAGTTTCCATAGGCTGTGACCTCCTCCATCATAGCCCTGAGGTCGTCAGTTGGGGATGGCTTGATCTCCCTCCCACAACCCCCAGAACAGGAGCTTTGTGTGGGAAGTGCTTGGGGCTTTCTGACTACTGCTGTGGTTCATCCTGTATCTTCTCACTTTTGCTGCGGCAAGAGGTATCGCCTGCTGAGCTGCTGGTACATGAGGAGTTGCTCCACGGGCACAAGCCTCTTGACAAGCTGGCCCTGATTGTTGTTTACAAGGTACACCAGCTGCAGTGGGAAGGCAGGGCCAGGTGAGCTGGTGTAAGCCACCCTGTCGCTCCCCCACATCTCCCCACAGCCCCTGCCTGGCACCTGGTACAAACTGCTGTCTTCGTAGAAGAGGGTGACCATGGTCTCACTGGGGGCGTAGAGAGAGGACTGGTGCATCATTTGTAGGCTGACATACAACTCCCAGCCATGGGATGGGAACAGCTTGTACACCCGATAGCTGCCCTCCAGGAGGTACCAGATCTGGGGGGCAACAGCCAGGTGTATGTGAGAGCCATGGGGACCTCTGACCCCTCTCCTCCTCTGCAGAGTGTGATGGCCCCATTCCTTGACCAGCTGGGTCAGGTGAGCTCACATCCCTTCTCTCTCTAGTGCCAACTCTATGCTTCCCAGAACCCACCACCTCTGCTTCCAGCCCCCTCTGGCCATGATAAATTTCTTTAGTGTTTCAGTCTGCTTGACTTTCTATTACTTGCAACTTAAGCACTCTTAATACATACGCCCCTAATGGCTGGGGTCCCTAGGGCCAAGCTGTCTTTTTTCTTTACATTCTTTGCACCCTCTAGGGTCTCACCATCCCATTGGCCTCAGTTTCCCATCTCTACACTGATGCCCAGCCCTCCCCCCAGCATATTTGACTCTAGACCTCACCACCTCCTGAGCCTCAGCCTGGAGGATCCCCTCCAGCCTCCAGGATGCCCTCTCCCTATGTGGCCTCCTCTGTGAGGCCCTTCCTGACACAAACACCCAGACTGGGTCAGGCCCCTTCTCTGAACATTCACAGGTACTGATTTCCTTGCTGCAGACTGACTACTCTCAGTCACCACTGTGTGGGAATGAATTTACCCTCCCAACAGGCCTGTCACCCTGTGAGGGGAACTGTGTCCCCAGCACTGGGTCAGGCATCCAGGAAGTGCTCCTTATTTATGAAAGGAATGCCCCCTCTGGAGATAGGAGCAGAAAATTCTGAGCACAGGTGCTTCTTTCTCTCTGCTGAGGGACTCTGGAAAAGACACTTCACCTCTTCAAGTTCCAGGGTTTTCAGCTATAAATGCAGTTTCTGCTGCCCTTCTCCACAGTTCCCGAGGGGGTTGCTTCTGTTTGGCCTCTTTACCCTCACAGGGGAAGAAGGGAGACCTTCAGGGTTTGGGATGGGCAGAGATGAAGTGGGGAGAGGGGCAGGGCAGCCCACCTCCTCTGTCTCTGTGACAATAGCTATGTCCCCATGGAATGAGTTGACCAGGTACTTGATGGACAGCTCCTTGGGGAAGTCGGCCAGGTAGATGTAGTTTTCACTGTCATAGCTGCAGGGGTAGAGACGGAAGCTAAGGGCACCCAGGCAAGGCCCCTGGAGGACATCTGCTTCCCTTGGCTCTGGGCTGAACATGACACGGGAGCTGTTTTCTCACTTCGCCACTACTAGCCTTGTGAGAACATGCAAAGGAAGCTTGGGACTAGCTTCTTTCTGCCCCTGACTCCAAACCCTCTGGGTGATCTGCCCATCTGTCAACAGGAACATTTGCCAACCTGGCACTTTGCCAACAGCCCATGGAGTTGGCTCAGGAGCCCCTACTTTTCTGAGAGGTGAAAGTGTCCTAACCTTCCCCAGACAGTACTGTCTATTGCCCACAAAGGTTGGGACCTCACATAGGGTTCCCATAGCTTCACCCCTCCTAGCCCTCATCACTTCAGCCTGTGTTTTCCCCATCACAACAGTCCTTGTAACTTCTGGACTTGGGCAAGCTGAAAACTTGGTGACTTCAGAAAGGGCCCCCACCTTGGGGCTGGAGAAGCAGAATATGTGCAACCCCTACCTCTGCAGGAGGAAGTTGCCCCAGACAAACAGCAGGTTGTTAAATGGGTTATAGGACATGCCCTTGGGCACCATCGGGAAGTTGGTGTAAGATTCTGTCCCGAGGATCATCAGGAACTCCAGACCTCGAGCTGGCAGAGGCAGAGTGGACACAGCAGTGAGGTGGGATTACCTGGTCCCATCCTGGCCCCCGCCCACCTTTGAGGCCCCCTTCTGCTGGCCCCTCCTACCATCAGGAATGAATTTCGGGATGGCGTAGAGAACGTCCAGGTAATCAGTGACTACAGGTGAAGAGAACACAGCAAAATCTCCTGAGGCCCCCAGCTCTAAAATACCTGTAACTGGGCAAGTCACCAGCTTCCCAATCCCTCCCCAAAACCCTCCAATGGCTTCCAATTTGGGCCTCTTGGCCCTTATTGTTTCTTTATGTGAATTATAAAAAGGCACTGACTCTGAGATGATACAGTCCTGTTAGGGCACAGGATTTGTCTCCTCTGGCTCCTTAGCTGGGGAGTGCAATGCACAGCCTGTACAACTGTACATGGCAGCCCTATTCTCAGTTCAGGTAAAATAAAAACCAAATTTCCTGACTGTGAGCCACAGGCCCTTCCAGACCTGGCTTTTCCTCATTCTTTAATCTCCCTCCCTTCCCTTTCCCACTCTGTTCCAGTCACATTGACTTCCTCTCAGTTTCCCCAGCCCACCAAGCCTGCTCTCCACCACTGCCTCATACCCAGGAGTGACATGAGCAACATCTCCCTCCCGTTGTCTGCTGTGCACTCAACCTCCCCACCTGTAGTGCCCCAATTACCCAGGTCGTAGTTGACCACCAGGAATTGCTTCCTGGTAGTGTTGTCTTCAGTCTCCACCAGCAGCAAAAGATTGTCGTCACCCTCAGTGAATATGGCCCACGTTATAGAGCAGATGGCAACTGGATGGGAAAGGGGAAGTCCACAGCAGCCCCTGACCCAGCCCCCTATCCATCACCTCATTCTTCTCTGTGACTGCCACCCCTACCCCATCCCTGTAATTGCACCTCTCCCCAAGACACTGACTGTCCTTTCCTGTGACCTCTCCCACCCTTCCCTGTTCTCCCATACCCTAGATCCCCACACCTGCCCACCTCAGACCCATCTGGGAGATAGGTACCTTGTATCCATTCACACACGGACTGCTGGCTGGGCATCATCTTGAAGGACACATGGCCATCTGTGGAGAAGGGCAAGTCCATGCTCAGGCCCTTCCCATTCCCAGGCCAACAGGCACCCCACAGTAGTGGAATGCCTCTGCCCCACACCCCTCCTTAGGCCTGTGGATTCCAGGGGACAGGTCTCATGCTTTGGTCTTTCAGTCACTCACACCTGGCCTATCCAGTATGTCTTTCTCTCTCTGGTCACAGTATTTGGCTCAGGTCAAGGAATGTGACCTAGAGTCAGCCAATCAGAGTGCACCCTGGGATACATTCTAGTGTTAATGGGGAAGAGGTTGCTCTCATTCTCCTGGGATGATTCAAGCTGGTGAAAAATAATCCTCAGCTCCTGGGAGCCATCCTAAACCCCCAAGGAGGAGCAGCTACCTGAAGCTAAATCACAGGGCTCAGAATAATTAACCCTTTTCTAACACTCATGTCCCTGGCACTGTTTTAAGACCTTTACAGATGCCAACTTATTTAATCTTTATATCAAACAATGAAGCAAATACTAGTAGTATCATTAGCCCCACTTTGCTGATGAGAAAATGAGGTTGAAAAGAGAGGTTAAGTCACCTGTCCAAAACCACAGGTGACTTGGGTTGGGTGTGTTGGAGCAATCTCTTTCCAGACCTGTACCACAATTACTATGCTATACTACCTTACCAAGAGATAGAGTCTTGATGATATACCCTGTGAGCCCCTGGATTCAGCTATGCCTGAGGTTGGTGCCTTGTCTTTTCATTTATAAGTCCACAAATTCTTTATGCCTAAATGAATTTTGAATTGGGCTCTGCCCACTGAAATCAAACAAGTCATGCAAGATACATAACACCCCAAGAACTGTCTCTACAAGTACCTAAACCCATCCCCACTCAGGCAACCTCCAGTGTGGTACCCCTTCAGAAGGCACATGGTGAAGGGTGAGAGCCCAAGGTCAGAATTCTTGGAGGTGACAGGGCATAAAGGAGTCTCTTGGGGTGCCAGAGGCCCCACCCTTACCAGTGATGGTCCCAAAGTGGATGAAACCTTCATGCTTCCCAATTGTGAGGGCTATGATGTACTCGGAGCCATTGTTGTGAAAATGCACGGGGCACAGCTTCTTGATGCACTCGTTGGGCAGTACACGCACCCAGTTCTCTGTAGAGCCAGCACAGGGCCTCAGGCCCAGGCGTTTGGACCTGGGCTCCCATCCACATTTCCCTGGCCTTAGTGAGCCTGTTATTGTTCTCTCCCCCTGGAGCAGCTGCTCAGTGTGGTGACCAAGGGACCCTTGGCACAGGGACCCAGTTGCCTTTGAGAAAATCCTCCTGGCTCACATTCTGTCCATGAGTTTCAGATTAGGCTTGATCCCACCCTTCCATTCCCCTGGCCAGAGTGATTGGTTCTGAACTGGGCACGTGACCATACAGGGCAAATCAGAGATAGTCCCAACTTGCAACCATTAACAAAGAGATGCTCTTCTCTGGGGCCCCTGAAGATATAAAAGTCTGCAGTTGCTGGGTGAATGGGGAGTCACCATGGCTGCCATAGGAGGCCCTAACAGCTACAGGGAGCCCCTAGATCCAACTATGCCTGAAATCAGCATGTTCCTGGGTATTTCAGCCATCTAAGCAAAAAAACAACCCCTCCCCTTTTTTTTTGTCTTGAGTCCATTTTAATTTGATTCCTCCCACTGTCCAAGTGCCCTAAGTAAGAAAGGAAGAAAAATGAACTTTTAAGAACATGTATTAACTAATGAAATATAGGTGACAAGTTTCTGTGACCATATAAGTCCAAGTGACCCTATATCTAAATGACATCTCTCATTTGGATTGGGGAAAAAACCTAGAAGAACTTGAGTAGCTTTGGTATCACTTAAATGATGAAGCTAAATCAAAAGTCTTTCCTTTTCCTCTCTGATCAGTCTCCTTCATGGCTTTGCCTCTCCAACAGCCCATCTCTCTCTCTCTCCTACCCACCCAGTTTTCTCTCTGACCCCTATGCCTCTCCCCACCCTCACTCCCAGTTGCTCTCTTAGTATGCCTCTCTCAGTAAGCCTTTCTCTGTCTTTCTGACACTCTAATGCCTGTTTGAGTGTGTGCATGTTCATGTGCGCGAGTTTGTCTGTCTCTCCGCTCCTTCCCTTCACTTTCACCCCTCCCTCTTCCCTCAGCTCGTTCACAGTTCCTGGGAAGGTCTGGATGAAGGCCCAACTCCAGCACAGACAGAGTTCGAAAAGCCCCTCCAGGATGGGCAGGATGGTTCAGGACCTTGGAAAGTCCCTCCAATACCCCTTCCCCACCCAAGGCAATTCCAGTCCCAGGTACCAGTAGATGGCTTCACTAAGACAACCCCTGGGGTTCCAACAGGCAGTCTTCTTGCCTGATGCCACAGACCCTCAGGCACATGACCTGGCCACAACCCCCTCACCGGTGCCGTGGTTGTTCTCGTGGAGTGTGATATAGGTGCCTGTAAAATAGTAGACGAGCTGGTTCTGCCGAATGAAGAGGGTGCTCTCTGTGGCAATGGCATCGTAGATGGTGGCGGTAAAGCTGGCCTGGGGGCAGTAGAAGGAGCCTACCCAACAGCTGTCAATGCTCAACTGCAGAGGAGCAGAGTCAGTGGTGAGCAGGTGGCCTTGGCCTCAGCCCCCACATCCTGCCTTGGGAAGATCCCATGCTTGGCCGCGGAACATTTTTAATAATCCTATTCTACCATGAACCCAATTGGGCTGTCAGGTTGACACTATCTGAATTCACTGACTGATCACTAACACTGGCAGCATCACCAACAGTGGGAAAGCACCACCAATGAATGCCTAAAAGATTGAATCTAAATTTAATCAAGCTTCTAGAGCTCACTACCAGTTTATTGGCAATATAGGGTGTGACAGACTAATTGTGTTCCTTTCCCAATTTATATGTTGAAGCCCTACTCCTTAATGTGACTAAATTTGGAAATAGGACCTTTAAGGAGATAATTAAGGTCCAATGAGGTCATAAGGGTGGGACCCTGATCCTATTGACTGAGAATCCTTATTCTCAAAAGAAGAGGAAGGGACACCAGAGGTCTCTCTCTGCTCATGCACACAGAGAAAAGGCCATGTGAGGACACAATAAGAAGATAACTTTCTGCAAGCCATCAGAGAGAGGTCTCACCAGAAATCAACCCTGCTGACACCTTGATCTTGGACTTCCAGCCTCCAGAACTGTAAAAATATAAATTTATATTGTTTAAGCCACCCAGTTTGGTACCTTATTATGGCAGCCTGAGCTAACAGGGCCAGATGAACAAGTGAATTGATACCATGAAGAAGCAAGCAGCCAAATACTATAGGGCAAAAAGCCTGATTTCTTAAATTGACTGAAAAAAGGTGGTTGCTAGAGAACAGGGGCACAGGAGCAGGGACAAGACTTACAGTTGAGAAAGGCTGTAAGAGACTTAACAACCAAATGCAATGTATTGATCATGATTCAAACAAACCAACTTTAAAAGACCTTTTTTAATACTTGGGGAAAATTGACTATGACCAGATTGGTGATATTAAGGAGTTATTGCTATTTTTTCTGGGTTTTATAGTAGCATTGTGGTTTTATTTTTTTAAAGTCCTCATGTTAGAGATACTTCCTCAAGTATTTCAAGAATTTATAGGTGAAATGGTATGATGGCTGGTAATTTCTTTAAAACACTCCAGGAAAAATAATGATGGATCAAAAAAAAGGCAAAATGCTGATAATTATTGAAGCTGGGTTCATTATACTATTCTCACTACTTTTGTGCCTGATTGAAATTTTCCACTAAAAAGTGAAAATTTCCACTAACTTTTCTAATAAAAAGTAGCAATCAAAGCAAAACTCTAAGCTACTGAGGGAAATTTTACCAAGTTAAGGAGAATATGAACATTCTCACTTCCTCTGCCCTATTCAGCATCATAAGGATGTCCTTGAAAATGTTATTTCTAAAAATGTCTGGTAATTCACTCCGATTCTAACAGAATAGTAAAAAGCTAGAAAAATTCCTGGGCAAGTGGAATGGGGAAACTGAGACAAAATTACACAAGGCCAAACAGTTTGAACAGCATATAGCCAGCTTGTGGTGAATTGCAAGGCCTTGTCTCCCCTCACCTAGGCACTTGAGAGTGAGTGGTTTACACCTCTCCTCCTTAACCAAAGAATACATAGTTTAAATCACCCTGGTCTGGGAGATAGAGAACAGAGACCCACTTAATGCTGTATGTGCCAGCTCAACCCAAGCACAGATTAAATCAGGGAAACAAATAACAAAAACCCTATTAAAAGCCAGACAGATCCAAGATAAAAGTAAAACAGTATGGCAGACCAAAGAATAATCCCAAACCGTCCCCTAAGATTCTCATCCACAGAAAAAGGATAAAAAGCCCTCAGGACAAAGATTCATTGGGGTCTTGCTCTAGAGTATACCCATGCCTCTTCTTGGGCATAAACATTTTACTTCCTCCTACACTCTAAGGGTCCCCTCAAAACCTGCAGCCAGGGGAGCACCAGGCAGCAGCAGCTCATCCGGGCTTACTCCCTGATCCTGTCTCCGAGGCCCTCTTTTCTCTTCCCAGTGAGTTAACAGCAGCCCCACCTTGGCTCACTCCTTTCCTATAACATTTCTAGGGAGCCAAAGCAGAGCATCGCCTAGCCTCTCTCCTGTTATTCTCTTCTACCCTAAGTCCATCCTTTGTTTCACTGTCCCCAGCTTTAATAATTGTACTCTCAAAATCATCGGGGCTCGTGTTATAAAATCTTTCCTTCATAATGTCAAGAATCCACACACTATAGGCTAGCCTGAGGCAGAACCCTTTGGGCCAGTCCCTGTCCAGTAACAAGACTACAGAGGTTGTTGCTATGCCTGGTGAGACTAACCTTTACCCTCTAATTCTGTCATTTTGATTACCTGTCATACTTAATGTATTTCACTGTTAATATTTGAAGTGATACCTGTTTTCTGAAAGAAATACTTGGGTATTTTCTTTGTTAAGCTAGAAAAGGTTCACCAAAACTCTCTACTCACAAACACATGAGGAAAAGAAAAGCTGTGAGTCAGCTGGATTTCTTATTTGAGCAAAGTCTGAGAGTTCTGACTCATTTAATTCAATAAACAGCATATTGGGTTTCCCTGGCCACATGATTGAGCCAAGATGGGCAAACAGCCTGAGACACCCACTGGAAGGAATCTTGTAATTTGGGGGTTAGGGTGTAATGGGAAATATCTTCTCCACCAGATGTGTGCCTGAGAAAATGCAGCCTCTGCAATTGCAGAGGACAAAGCTGTTTTGAGCATAAAGTCAATACAGAAGAACCAGGTTCAATAGATGGCCCTGGCTGGTATGGCTCAGTGGATTGAGTGCCAGCCTGCGAACCAGAAGGTTGCTGGTTCAATTCCTGATCAGAGCACATGCCTGGGTTGTGGGCCAGGTCCCCAGTGTGGGACATGTAAGAGGCAACCACACACTGATGTTTCTCTCCCCCTCTTTTTTCCCTCCCTACCCCTCTCTCTAAAAATAAATAAATAAAATCTTAAAAAAAAAAGAAACCACTTTCTTTTAAAAAAGAGTGAGAGAGATGGAGAGAAACTCAGCTTTGGTGACACTGTTTGAAATCCTGGGTCAAGATGAACCTGAAGTCCTGAATTTTTCCATCACAAGAACCAACAAATTTCCTTTTCCACTTTTGGCAAAGGGATTATTAACCTCCAATCTATTTCTCCACATTCTTTGTTAATTGAATTTTAGCAGGGGATGTGCCACCCAGGTAGAAATTATATATTTCCCAGCCTCCCTTGTAGTTGTGTTAGATAGGACATGGGTTTCGAGGTCTGGTTCTTACTAAATGCTATTTTTGCTATTGGTTAAAAATGTAACACAGTATTATGCAGAACAGCTGTAAACATGATAAACCTGACAGGAACCTAACCAGATAAGTGTAGACAATTGCCAAGAAGAAATCAATATATAATTGACTAAATAGTATATGTAAGCAATGGCTCAGCCTCCCTTCAGGGAGACAGAGCTTTGGATTTGAATCCCCCATCTCTTTTACTTGCTGCAAGTAAATAAAACTACCCTGTGATGATCTCCTCTTCTTCAGTAAAACACCACAAGCAGTGGATGTGGCCAACTGACTAATTCCTCACTAATGGAATATGAGTGAAAGTGAAACTTGCTTAAGAGAAAACAGCTTGCTCTCTTCTTCTGCTCTTTCCCTTTCCCTTGGCTAGAATATGAACATGGGCAGGACCCAGCTTCAGACATACAGATCGGTACCTGGTAGGTTTCTGGCTAAGATGGAGATGTAGGTAGATACCTTTCACTTCCTTGCACAACCAAAAGAAGGATGACAAGCAATTTAAAAACAAAAACCAACTGTAACTGCCAGAAAATCAATCTGTATGGAAGTCCGACAACCAAGGAGTTAAAGAAACATTCATCCAGACTGATAGGAGGGATGGAGATGGGCAGCCTGGGCAGAGAGGACCAAGGTGGTGACTGGTGGACCACAGCGGGTGAGGCGGAAGGATATTCCACATTCGCATGCGAATAAGTTGGGAGGAATAACTGGGGCGTCAGACAGAACACCCTGTAATCCAGGGTTCCAGAGTGGGAAACTAAAGCCTCAAGACCTCTGGCTGTAAAAAACCTGTGGAGGTTGTGGTGGTAGGAGAAACTCCTAGTCTCACAGGAGAGTCCATTAGAGGGACCCACCTGGGAATCAGCATGAGGGCAGCACCTGAAAGGGCACAATCCATTTGTGGGAGGACAGGGAAGTGACTGAAAGCAGGACAGAGCCAAGCAAGCAGCATTGTTCCCTCTTGGACCCCTTCCCCACATACAGCATAAGAATGCAGGGTTGCCCCACCCTGGCAAATACCAAAGGTTCCACCCATTACAATGTAACAAGTACACCAAGACAAAGAATTATGGCCCAAAAGAAAGAACAGATTAAAACTCCAGAAAAAGAATAAAGCCACGAGGAGATAGAGTTGCAGAGTTCTCAGATGCAGAGTTCAAAACACTGGTAATCCGGACGCTCACAGCAATGGTTGAGTGTGGTCGCAAAATAAAGGAAGAAGTGAAGGCTGTGCAAAGTGAAATAAAGAAAAATGTACAGGGAGCTTCTGGCCAAGATGGAGGCATAGGGAGATGAGCCCTTCATTGGGCTCCTTGAACAACTAAAAGGACAACAAATTTAAATACAAAAAACAACCAGAACTGTCAGAAAAGCAAACTGTATGGAAGTCTGACAACCAAGGAGTTAAAAGAAAAAAACATTCATCCAGACTGGTAGGAGGGGCAGAGACCTGCAGCCAGGGTGGAGATGACACCCGGCAAGGTGGTGGCTGGAGGACTGGGCAGGCAAGACAGCTGCTGGCAGTCCCACATTTGCATGTGGATAAACCAGGAGGACCAATCAGGGAGCAAGACAGAGTGTGCAACCCAGGGTTCCAGCACAGGAAAAGGAAGCCTCAAAACCTCTGGCTGTAAAAGTCTGTGGGGGCTGTGGCGATGGGAGAAACCCCAAGCCTCACAGGAGTGTTCATTGGAGAGAACTACAGGGTCCTACAACATACACAAACCCACCCACCCAGGAATCAGTACCAAAAGGGCCTAAATTGCTTGTGGGTAGCAGGGAAAGTGGCTGAAAGCAGGGCGAGAGCCAAGCAAGCTGCATCATTCTCTCTCAGGCCCCTCCCCCACATACAGAACTACAACACAGTGAAGTAGGTTGCCTCGCCCTGGTGAATACCTAACACTCCACTCCTTATTATGTAACAGGTGTGCTGAGACAAAGAAATATGGCCCAAATAAAAGAATAGATAAAAACTCCAAAAATAGAACTAAGCGATGAAGAGATAGCCAGCCTATCAGATGCAGAGTTCAAACACTGGTGATCAGCATGCTCACAGAAATAGTTGAGTATGGTCAAAAATAGAGGAAAAAATGAAAGCTATGCAAAGTGAAATAAAGAAACATGTACAGGGAACCAACAGTCACAGGAAGGAAACCAGGAAACTCAAATCAATGATCTGGAGTCGAAGGAGGAAATAAACATTCAACCAGAACAGAATGAAGAAACAAGAATTCAAAAAAATGAAGAAAGGCTTAGGAACCTTCAGGACAACTTTAAAGGTTCCAACATTGGAATCATAGGGCTGCCAAAAGGAGAAGAGGAAGAGCAAGAAACTGAAAACTTATTTGAACAAATAATGAAGGAAAACTTCCCCACACTGGTGAAGGAACCAGACATGCAAGTCCAGGACATTCAGAGTCCCAAAGAAGTTGGATCCAAGGAAGCACATATCGAAGCACATCATAATTACATTACCTAAGATTAGGGATAAGGAGAGAATCTTAAAAGCAGCAAGAGAAAAGGAGACAGTTACCTACAAAGGAGTCCCCAGAAGACTATCAGCTGATTTCTCAAAAAAAACCTTGTAGGCAAGAAGGGGCTGGAAAGAAGTATTCCAAGTCATGAAAGGCAAGGACCTACATCCAAGATGACTCTATCCAGCAAAGCTATCATTTAGAATGGAAGGGCAGATAAAGTGCTTCCCAGATAAGGTAAAGTTGAAGGAGTTCGTCATCACCAAGCCCTTATTATGTGAAATGTTACAGGGACTTATCTAAGAAAAAGAAGATAAAAAATATGAACAGTAAAATGAAACAAACTCACAACTAAAGAACTGAACCTAAAAAACAAAACAAAACAAAAGCAAACTAAGCAAACAACTAGAAAAGGAACAGAATCACAGAAATGGAGATCACATGGAGGGTTATCGGTGTGGGGAGGGGTAGGGGAGTTGGGGTGGAAAGGTACAGCGAATAAGAAGCATAATTAGCCCTGGCTGGTGTGGCTCAGTGGATTGAGTGCCAGCCTGCGAACCAAAGCATTGCTGGTTCAATTCCTAGTTAGGGCACATGCCTGGGTTGTGAGCCAGGTCCCCAGTAGGGGGTGCACAAGAGGCAACCACAAATTGATATTTCTCTCCTTCTCTTCCCCTCTCTCTAAAGATAAATAAATAAAATATTTTTAAAAAACTTAAAAAAAAAAACATAATTGGTAGGCATAAAATACACAGGGGGAGGTTAAGAATAGTATAGGAAATGGAGAAGCCAAAGAACTTATATATATGACCCATGGACATGAACTGGGGAGAGGGGGCTGAAGAGAGAGGGTGTGCAGGGCGGATGAGGATAAAGGGGAGGAAAAAATGGAGAACTCTAATTCCATAGTTAATAAAATATACTTAAAAAATAAAGACAATACAAAAAAAAGAAAGATCAGTACCTGGTGCCTAGCGGATGGTGAAGCAACAAAAGGGAAGAGACACAGCTTTCTCACTTGTAGACTATTAAGAGAATGAGCAGTAGCACCTGTTTAAGCTATTCCCTTCTTGTGAGGAGTCTCTTTGTTACAACATCTAAACCTGACCAACACATTGCTGAGGAGTGTAGTACAGCATGGGAGATTCCTGTGGAATCCTAGGGATGGTCTGGAAGGGAGTAGTGAGGTGACATGGGAGGAAGAAAAGGAAAGGAGACAGCAACATGGGAGAAATCCTCATGATTAAGAATGAGAATAAATGTTTACTAGGGTTATATCCTCTTTCAGATTGTTCCCTTTACCATTGCGTGATGTCCTTCTTTGTCTCTTACAAAGAAGTTTTAAAGTCTATTTTGTCAGATGTAAGTATTACTACTACAGCTATTTTTTCCCTTTCCATTTGCATGAAATATCTTTTCCATCACTTTACTTTTGGTCTGTGTGTATCTTTCATTCTGAGGTGGGTTTCTTGGAGACAGCACATATATTGGCCTTGTTTTCTTATCCATTCAGCTATCCTCTGTCTTTTGATTGGAGCATTAAGACATTTATATTTAGAGTGATTATTGATAGATACCTATTTAGTGCCATTTTATTTTTTTTAATGTTTTCCTCTGTTGTTTTTTTTTTTTTCCTTCTTTTTCTTCCTCTTAGAGCAAGCCCTTTAACATTTGTTGGAATACTGGTTTGGTGTTCACAAACTACTTTAGCTTTTCCTTGTCTGGGAAGCTCTTTATTTCTTCTCCAATTTTAAATGATAGCCTTGCTGGGAAAAGTAGCCTTGGTTGCAGGTCCTTGCTTTTCATCCCCTTGAATATTTCATGCCAACACGTTCTGGCCTAAAATGTTTCTGTTGAGAAATCAGATGACAGTCTAATGGGAGCTCCCTTGTAGGTAACTAACTTCTTTTCTCTTGCAGTTTTTGAGATTCTCTCCTTGTCTTTAAACTTTGCCATCTTAATTATGATGTGTCTTGGTTTGGGTCTCTTTGGGTTCATCTTGTTTGGTACTCTCTGTGCTTCCTGGACTAGTGTGTCTTTTTTCTTCACCAGGTTAGGGCAGTATCAGTCATCATTATTTCTTCAAATAGATTCTCAATTCCTTATTCTCTGTCTTCTCCTTCTGACACCCCTATGATGTGGATGTTGTTACCCTTCATGTTGTCCCAAAGGTTTCTTAAACTCTCCTCGTTTTTTAAAATTCCTTTTTCTTTTTGCTGTTCTGCTTGGGTGTTTTTCTCTACCTTGTTTTCCAAATCACTGATTCAATCCTCTATTTCATCTAACCTACTGTTTACTCCTTCCAGTGTATTATTTACTTCAGATATTGCATTCTTCATTTCTGACTGGTCCTTTTTCATGATTTCTATGTCTTTTTTTCATCCTTATAATCATCATTCTAAACTCTGTATCTGTTAAATTGCTTCCCTCCATTTCATTCAGTTTTCCCTCTGGAGAACTCTCTTGTTCTTCCATTTGGGGCCTTTTTCTTTGTCTTGCCATGTTGGCTGCCTCTTTGTGTTTGTTTCTACATAGTAGGTAGATTTGCAAAGGCTCTGGTGTAGACCTATGTCAGACATTGCCTGTGACGGTTCCTGGGCAACCTGTTTGGAGCTATCACCAACCCAATTTGTGGCTCCCTCTGCTGGACCTGGGTGTGTGCTGAAAGGACCAAACTGCATACCAAGGCTGGGTTTTATCAGCACCAGGCCTGTAGAAGTTCAGCTAAAGTTTCAGAGCCCCCAGAGATCCGCCTCTGCCTGCAGGTTTTTGTTAGGCTTGATCTCTGACATAGCCTCCAGCTGCACTCCTCAGCAGCCTGGCCTAAGTTCCACAGGGTGGGCAGGAGGGATTCCTGTGGGTGGGGCTATTGTTTCCCCTTAGTCTAATGCCACTTGGAGGGGAGTGCTGTGCTCAAGAATGATGGCTTCTGCAGCATGGGGAATGACTCAGCACAGGGATCCTGGCAGCTGACCCTTCAGCTTTCTCCCGAGAGCCTCCAACCTCAGACTCTCCACACATGGCTCTAGTCTACTTTGCCCCTCCTCTACCAGAGCCCAGGGGTAAGTGGCTGCAAATGACATTTTGTGTATTGGCCCTTTAAGAGGCTCTGTACATGTTTGCCATCTCCTGTCAGACAAGAGACCCTGCAGTTTTTCACAACCAGATGTTATTTGTGTTCCTTTCCTGGTTCTGCTGCTCTAGGCTGGGGAGCATAGCTTAGAGTTTAGATCCCACAATGCTCAAGGGGAACCCCCCACTGCTTAAATATCCCTCCAGAACTTCAGCTGCCACCTATGGGAGCCCAGCCAGCTCTCTTGGCCTCTTGGGCTACATGCCATTTGGGTCCCTACTCTACTGCCACCTTGGATCTCAAGAATAAGAATAATAAAAGGGCTTTTATTTTTTAAAAATTGTATTTTATTGATTATACTATTACAGTTGTCCCAATTCTCCCCTTTGCTGCCCTCCACCCAACACCCCCCAGTCCCTCAGGCAATTCTCACACCATTGTTCATGTCCACGGGTCATGTGTATAAATCTTTGGCTTCTCAATTTCCTATACTGTACTTTACATCCCCATGGCTATTCCCTATCTACCTATTTGTACTTCTTAATCCCCTCCCCTCTTCACCCATTCGCCCCCACCCCTCTCCCATTTGGCAACCATCAAAATGCTCTCTGTATCCATGATTCTATCTCTGTTCTTCTTGTTTGCTTAGTTTGTTTTTTAGAGTCAATTGTTGATAAATATGTATTTATTGCCATTTTATTTTTCATAATTTCTTCTTCGTTTTTCTCAAATAAGTCCCTTTAACATTTCATGTAATAATGGTTTAGGGATGATGAACTCCTTCAGTTTTTTCTTGTCTAGGAAGATCTTTATTTGTCCTTTGATTCTAAATATCTTTGCTGGGTAGAGCAATCTTAGCTGTAGGTCCCTACCTTCATGATTTTGAATATTTCTTACCAATCCCTTCTAGCCTGCAAAATTTCTTTTGAGAAATCAGGGACAGTCTTATGGGAACTCCCCTGTAGGTACCTAACTGCTTTTCTCTTGATGCTTTTAAGATTCTCTGTTTATTTTTAACACTTGCCATTTTAATTATGATGTGTCTTGGACTGGTCCTATTTACATCCACCTTGTTTGAGACTCTGTGCTTCCTGGACTTGCATGTCTATTTCTTTCACCAAATTAAGAAAGTTTTCTTTCGTTATTTTTTCCAATACATTTCCAATTTCTTGCTTTCTCTTCTCATTTTGGCACCCCTATAATGTGAATGTTGGAATACTTTAAGTTGTCCCAGAGGCTGGTTACACTATCCTCATTTTTGGGGGGATTCTTTTTTGTTGTTTTGACTGGTTGTGGTTTTTGCCTCCTTATGTTCCATTGATTTGATTCTCTGCTTCGTCCACTCTACTGTTATTGCCCTATAAGTTGTTCATTTATCCTTCGTCTCTGACTGGATCTTTTTTATGCTGTTCAGGTCCTCACTAAATTCCTTGAGCATCCCTATAACAAGTGTTTTAACCTGTGCATCTGATAGATTGCATATCTCCATTTTGTTTAGTTCTTTTTTTTAATTTTTAATCTGTTCTTTCATTTGGGCCATGTTTCTTTGCCTCCTCATTTTAGCAGCCTCCCTGTGTTTTTTTCTATGTATTTGGTAGAGCTTCTATGACTCCCTGTCTGGGTAGCATGGCCTAATATAATAGGTGTCCTCTAGGGTTCAGTGGCACAGCCACCCCTATCACCCAAAGTGGGTACACAAAGTGCACCCTTCGTGTGGGCTGAGTACACTCTCCTCTTGTAGTTGAGTCTTGATTACTGTTCCAGGTCAATGGTAGGGATATACCCAAGCCAGTCAACTGCAGGGTCTGGCTGTGACCACTGACCACCAACCTCCACCCTCTGTAGAGGATCAGCTGTATTTTGGCAGGGCGGTGGTGCTCCTATATGGTCTGTAGCTGTCCACTGGGTGCATAGGCTCTGGAGTTTCCTGGGTGGTTTAGGCCAAGGTCAGCCTCCACCTGTGTTCTGCCCAGGGCTACCTTGCATGAGCTATAATGCAATCTGAGATAGCTGCTACTTGTGCTGGGCATGGAGATTCCCAGACAAGCCAAGCTGTGAATCAAGGCTGGCTGCTGCTAGTGCGGGGCCTAGGGCCACTTAGCAAGAGGTATGGGTGCTGGGGGCTCACTAAGGCCAACTCTTGCTTGTTTGATGGGATTAAGAAGTTGTGAAGCATGAGCCAAGACCAGCCATTCATATGGAAAAGTCCCTATTAACAGCTTGGGTGGGCCCATAAGTTGGGTGGGACAGAGCCTCAGGAGATCTCCAGGGTGGGGCAAACTGTGTTGGTCAGGTTGATGGAGTCTCAGATACGGCACCTGCCTGCTGGCCCTGTGGTTCTGTGGGAGGAAGGCTCGGAAAAGGGACAATGGTCTCTGCCCACCTTTCTGTCTGGGAGAAAGCTGTCCCCCAGCTCTCATCTTGATGCTACACACTTTAGTTCCTCCCTGTATGCCACTGGAGCCTTTCAATCTGCTACCCTAGTGCTGAGCTGAGAGGCAGTGAATCTGAGTAAGTCCGTGTGTGGGTTCTTAAAGGGGAACTGCTTGGAACTCCAGAAGTTTCTTCCACTGACTCAATCCCTGCTGCTTTTTGCAGCCGGAAGTTATGGGAACTTATCTTCCTGGCACTGTAACCCTAGGCTTGGGGGCCTGGTGTGGGGCTGGGACTCCTGACTCCTGAGATATCCCTCCTGAATTTTTACCCACCATACATAAACGTGGGACCAGCCTGTTCCATGTTCCGCCCCTCCTACCAGTCCGGATGGATGTGATTTCTTTAATTCTGTAGTTCTCAGTCTTCCATTCAGATTGATTACTGGTGGTTCTGAGTGATGGACATTCTATATTTTAGTTATAATTTTGATGTGGTTGTACAAGGAGAGCTGTGTTTACCACCACCACCTTTGTGCCCAGAAGTAAAGAGTTTTTATTTTGGAGTGACAAAAAAAATTTTGGAACTAGTGGATCACCAAAGATCTTGGGAGTCTTCTTCATTATCCAAGATGGCAGCAGAAATATAATAGATAGTGCCCAAGCATGCCACAAGCTAGAAAGATGAGTGGACAGGACCCAGGTACACCAAAAGCTAGAAAGAGAATGATAGGGTTTGGGAGCCAAAACCTTGAAAGATAGATAGGGCGTGAGCTGCCAAAAGCTAGAAAGATGAATGGATAGGGTGCAGGTGCACCAAAAGCTAGAAAGAGAATGATAGGGTTTGGAAACCAAAACCTTGAAAGATGAATAAATAGGGCCTAAGCTGCCAAAAGCTAGAAAGATGAATAGATAGAGATCCTTGAGCACCAAAAGCTAGCAAGATAATTGGGTAGAAAAAAAGCCCTCCCCTCCTTACCGCAATAAAAACAGTGGGCTTCCTGACTGGTGTGGCTCAGTGGATTGAACACCAGACTGCAAACCAAAGGTTTGCTGGTTTGATTCCAAGTCAGGGCACATGCCTGGGTTGCAGGCCAGGTTCCCAGTATGGGGCGCATGAGAAGTAACCATACACTGATGTTTCCCTCTCTTTCTCCTTCCCTTCCCCTCTCTCTAAATAAATAAATAATTTAAAAATTAAAAAGAACAGTGGACTTAAGCAGGAAGGGGAGGTGGTCTTTGAGACAGGAGTCTGCCATTCTCCAAGACTGCACAGCACCTGAATAAAACCTCTTCCAGTTTATACCAGCACCTGCCTCATGAGTATGGCTTTTGTTGTGGCTGGCAGCAGAATCTCCATTTGTTCATTTACAGTTTTTGGCTACTCTGGTGGGACAGTATAGACCCTGGTAAGTCCCAAACAGCCGGGACTGTGGGGACTTCCCAGCAATTTCTGAGGGCTTCTCTCAGGGAATATCCCTGCCCTCCTTCTCAGGGTGTCAGCTGCCTGAAGCACTTGGCTGGTGAAAGGACATAGGTCTGGGGAGCAGATGGACTCTAAGAGTGGGTGAGTCAAACCAGCATGAACACCAGGGGTGCTCTACCCATGCCACTTGGGTTTGGTGCCTCTTGGGCTTTGTGTCACTCAGGCTTTATGCCACTTGGGTCCACTTAGGACCATTTGCAGTACGAGTTGGCAGGCTATGCCTGCCAGTAGGGCTTTGTGCCACTTGAGCTCTGTGTGACTTGGGTCCAGTTATGACCATTTGTGATACTGGCTGGTAGGCTATCCCTGCCACTTGGGCTTCATGTCATTTGGTTCTGGTTAGGACCACTTATATATCAGTTGGTAGGAGATAAGATTCTAAGACTTCCTTGTGAGCACTCATTTGGAATAATGAAATTATGGATCCAGGTTCTGTTTTATTTTATTTTTTAATTTTTAAGTATATTTTATTGATTATGCTATTACAATTTTCCCCTTTTATCCCCCTCTCCGCCCTGCACCCCCCAACCCTCCATCATTCCATTAGTTCATGTCCATGGGTTGTACATATAAGTTCTTTGAATTCTGTTTCCTATACCATTTTTTACCTCTCCCTGTCTATTTTATACCTACCAATTATGCTGCTTCTTCCCTGTTCCTCTTTGTCCCTATTCCTCCCTTCCCCCTCCCCACTGAAAAACCTCCATATGATGTTCATTTCTCTAATTCTGTTCCTGTTCTAGTTGTTTGCTTAGTTTTTGTTTTTGTTGTTTTTCCTTTTTTTAGGTTCAGTTGTTGATAGTTGTGAGTTTGTTGTCATTTTACCGCTCATAGTTTTGATCTTCTTTTTCTTAGATAAATCCCTGTAACATTTCATATAATAAGGGCTTGGTGATGATGAACTCCTTTAACTTGACCTTATCTGGGAAGCACTTTATCTACCCTCCCATTCTAAATGATAGCTTTACTGGATAGAGTAATCTTAGATGTAGGTCCTTGCCTTTCATGACTTGGAATACTTCTTTCCAGCCCCTTTTTGCCTGCAAGGTTTCTTTTGAGAAATCAGCTGATAGCCTTATGGGAACTCCTTTATAGATAACTCTCCTTTCCTCTTGCTGCTTTTAAGATGCTCTCTTTATCTTTAATCTTGGGTAACTTAATGATGATGTGCCTTAGTGTGTTCCTCTTTGTGTCCAACTTCTGTGAGACTCTCTGGGTTTCCTGGAAGTCTATTTCCTTTGCCAGATTGGGGAAGTTTTCCTTCATTATTTGTTCAAATAAGTTTT
Organism: Macrotus californicus; assembly: GCA_007922815.1. Taxonomy (NCBI): domain Eukaryota; kingdom Metazoa; phylum Chordata; class Mammalia; order Chiroptera; family Phyllostomidae; genus Macrotus; species Macrotus californicus. Next base: position 20,282 of record VMDR010006905.1, on the reverse strand, counting down.
CAACTTCTTGCTGTTGTTGTTCTCCTTCTGGCACCCTTATAATTCGGATATTGGAATGTTTCAAGTTGTTCCAGAGGTTCCTAAGTTTCTCTTCATTTTTTTGAATTCTTGTTTCTTCATTCTGTTCCAGTTGGATGTTTATTTCTTCATTTTGTTCCAAATCATTGAGTCCTGGTTTCCTTCTTGTCACTTTTGTTTCCCTGAATATTTTGCTTTATTTCATTTTGGATATCTTTCATTTGTTCTTTCATTTTGTGACCAAGCTCAATCAGTTCTGTGAGCATTTTAATTGCCAGGGTTTTGAACTCTCCATCAGATAGGTTGGCTATCTCCTCATCACTTAGCTCTCTTTCTAAAGTTTTGCTGTTTTTCATCTTGGCCCTTCTTTGTCTCAGTGCACTTGTTAAGTTGTAAAGGGACTGGGCCTTAGGTATTCACCAGGGCAGGGCAACCCTCTTTGCTGCGCTGCAGCACTTCCTGTGGGGGAGAGGACAGAGAGGGATGCAGCTTGCCTGCTAGGGTCTAGCCCCATTTCCCAACAAACTCATGTGAAATTGGGAGTTTCTCTCACCATGGCAACTGCCATAGTCCACAGTCAGTTCTGAGTCTCAGTTTCCCGTTCAGTCACCTTGGCCACGTGGTCCACTGCCATGCCACCGCCAGCCCAACCCGTCCAATCCACCACCTTGCTGCAGTTCTCTCCGTCCACTGCCTTACCAGTCTGTTTGTTCTGGTTGACTGTTTCTTTAATTCTGTGGTTGTCGGAGTTCCGTGCAGTTTGATTTTCTGGCACTTTTGATTATTTATTGATTTTAGATTGGCTGTCATCCTCCTTTTGTTTATGCAAGGAAGCAAACAGTTTCTACCAATGCCTCCATCTTGGCTGGAACTCTATATCCCAAGTTCTGTGTATATGTTCCCAGTTTGTCTGAGGTCTTTCTATGGCTATGGTTTTGGGTTTGTACTTTTGTGCCATCAGGGGGTTGTTCTGATGCAACTTCCAAAGGGAGCCCACCAGGACAAATTTTAGCAGATTGGTTCATGTACAGCTATGATCTAATCACAAAGAATTGGTTTTCTATTGTAACACTGCTTGGAATATGTATACCTTAGACTATGAGGGAAAATGGCCCCCAAGTTGTCCCCTAAATTACTACACCATCATACTGTTGGAATTACTTTGCCAATGGTCAGGGAAATGGGACAAAATCCCTTATGTCCAGGCGTTTATGTCTTAACACAATAAGGTTTCACCAAACAAAGGGAGCAACCTAATGATACAGAGAAGGGAATTGGCTTCAAAACCCCTCCCTGATAGTAAGACACAGGAAGAAAAGGAAACTGAGGAGATGAATCTCTTTAATGCCCTGGACCCAGGGAATGCAGGATTAGCAACAGGAAGATTTTCCCCACCTTACCCCCACTGCCAGATACCCCTGTAATAGGGCCCAGAGAGGCAAAAGCCCCACCCCGTATGATGAAGGAATGGTCTCCCCCTCAAAGACCTGGAAGGGTGCCCAATATGGCCAAGGAGCACTCCACATACAAGGCAGTACAATTCCCTTTGAGACAATACCCTACAGGCAGAATAAACCAGGAAGTGCCACCTGCTGGCCACTATTGGGACCATACTCCATTTTCCACTTCAGATTTACTGAATTAGAATTCCAACTCCTCATATAGGGAAAATCCTCAGAAAATTGAGGATCTTATCACCTCCAGTTTTGCCACTCACTCACCAAACTGGGCAGATGTACAGGCTCTCCTTAACATTCTGCTAACAGCAGATGAAAAGCAGATAGTTATAAATAAAGCTAATGAAGAGGCTTATTGCTTCCATCAGAGAATCCCAACAGAACCCCCAACCCAACTCTGTCAAATTCCCTTGACAGAACCCACCTGGGACCCAAGTAGCAGGGACCTAGAACATTACAAAAGGTGCATATTAAGAGGGCTTAAGAAAGGGGTACCTGAACAAAAGAGCCTGGATATGTGCCATTCAACAGAAATCAAAAGAAGACCCTTCTGAATTTTTAGAAAGGGTCTAACAAGCTTATCAAAAGCACACTTACACTGACCCACAGGCACCAGAAAATGTCTGGATGGCAAACATGATTTTTATTGGGCAAAGTGTCCCAGACATCTGAAGGAAGCTCCAACATTTAGATGGGAGTTGGGAATGAATCCCTCCCAGCTGGTGGTGCATATAGCCTTTAAAGTTTACCATACCAGGGAAACAAAGAAATTAAAGCAGGCCTCTGTTTTCTTAGAAATAGTGCAGGGAAACTAGAAGGAGAGGTGGGACCGGAAAGGAAGGAGGAAAGACCCCCTAGGTGTCAATCAATGCACCTATTGCAAGGAGAAGGGCCACTGGAGAAAGGACTGCCAGAAACCTAAAAAAAAAAAAAAATAGAAAGGATAGAAACCTTTGCCAAGAAATATTAGAAGAGAGGGTATTGGCTAATGGCAGGGTGTGTGGGGAAAATTTCAGGCCATTTTACTAGACAGTTCGGGTGTTACCTTACAAACCACAACTACCTATACCCAGCTACTCTTCTCCTGGACTTGGAGGAAGGCTTAGACCTTTAGCATGATTGCTTGGAAATCACTGACCAAGTTTATTACAGCAAATTGGATCTACTGGACCAGCCACTGACAGAACCTGACTGGGAATTATACACAGATGGGAGCAGCTTCATGGAGAATGGTCAATGACAAGCCAAGTAACATGGTAGTCACCACAGACAAGAAAATAGAAGCCCAAGCCCTTGCCGTAGAAACCTCAGCACATAAGGCTGAACTGACAGCCCTCGCCAGACCTTAGAATTATCCCAGGGAAATAATGTTAACATCTACACTAATTCTAAATATGCCTTCATGGTAGTCCATGCTCATGGGACAATATGGAAAGAAAGAGGTCTCTTAACCTCAGGGAATAAGGACATCAAATACGCAAAGAGATTTTACAACTGCTAGAAGCAGTGAATCTGCTGAACCAGATTGCCATAATGTACTTCCCAGGACACCAGAAGAACAATTCCCAAACAAGCCAGGAAACCAAAATGCCAATAAAGTAGCAAGACCAGCCACCCAAGGGCCACCGCTTCTTGGGGCTCTAATTCCATATCTGGACTTGTCAGAATTTAAACTTCATTACACAGAATGAGATGAAGAATGGGCCTGTGAATGGGGATTCTCTAATACTAATACTAATTCTATATGGAAGATTGACACTCATGGTATGTATCTTACTCCCTAAAGTTCATCCTCAAACACCTACATGAAGGGGCCCATTATGGAAGGGATGCTTTGGTGGACCTCATTAGGCCACATCTGAAGGGCCCTCATTTACAAAGGACCATTCATTCAGAAGCTTATCCAAGCCTGTCAGCTATGTGCCAAAAACAAACCTAAGATAGAATGTGCCCCAACAGGAAAAGGAGTACAATATAAAGGGATATGCCCATATAAGGACTGGCAAGTTGACTTTACAGATTCCTAAAACCATAAGAAACTTTAAATTTGTATTTGTTTTTGTGGATACTTTTTCTGGATGGGTAGAGGCATACCTCACTAGAACTGAGAAGGCAACTGAGGTAGCAAAGCTTCTACTCAAAGAAATAATCCCTAGGTTTGGACTTCTTTACAGCATTCAAAGGGGCAATGAACTGTTGTTCACTTCAGAAATCTCCCATAAGATAGGACAGGCACTATAGATTCAATGGAAACTACATGCATCTTGGAGATGCCACTCTATGGGGAAGACTGAGAAAATAAAAAACACAATAAAGGAGACCTGGTGAAAATACACCAGGAAACACATTTGAAATGGGACCAGGCACTCCTTATTGCCTTGTTCCAAATTAGGGTAGTGCGCAAAAGTGGGCTTAAATTAAGCCCTTTTGAAATACTTAGTTTATGGTAGACCCTTCCAATTTGTTTTAGGAACACCCCCTTTTGGTTTAGAATATGAATCAAAAACCAAACAATATGTGCACCATCTAGGGCAAACACTAACAATTTGCATAAGCTTGCTCACTGCAGGTCCTCCTATCTGTCTGATGAGACCTTACACTTGTCTCAGCCGGGAGACCAGGTCTTACTAAAGACCTGGAAGTCTCAAGGTCCTGAACAGCAGTTAGCCGAGCAATGGACCAGTCCCTATGATGGCCTGCTGACAACACTCTTCCCTACAGCTCATGGAATCAGGCCTTGGATCCACCACACATGGATAAAGCAGGCACCACTTGAGGAGGACTCAGATCTTATTGCTGCTGTTAATACTGCAAGGGAAAGCTGGGCCTGCAATCGTGAAGGAGATTTAAAATTCCTTTTTTGGAAAGGGACAGCACCTCCCAAAAGTCTCACTGTAACACCCATCTGTAACACCTTCTCCTGAAAAATATGAAGTCTACCAACTTCGCTTGTTCAGCAGTGCCATCCTCTAGACACCGTGTATGCCACCTTCCAAAGACCATGACACTGCTCCCTCATGTAAAGGCTTCCCTTCATTCCTGATCCTCTTCCTCCTTTAGTAGATAATAAGAATCCCTGGACCCAGGGATAGGTTAAGACTATGTCCTTTGACAGCAGGAAGAAACTACAGAAGATGAGACCTTCATCCATTTACCCTTGTAAGATGACAAGGGTCCAGAGTTTTGAAGGGGGGTATTGTTACCATAAATAGTCAAGGCATGGGGGAGTCTCCCCTATTGGCCAAGATGGAGGCAAGGGGAGGTTCTTACTCTGAGTGTGCCAAAAGGTAGAAAGATGAATGGATAGGGCTCCAAGCCTGCCAAAAGCTAACAAGATAACTGGATAGGAAAAAAAGCCTTTCCTATCCCTATAAGAATGGCAGGCTTGAGCATGAAGGGGAGATGGTCTTTGAGATGGGAGTCCACTATTCTCCAGATTGTGCGGCACTGGAATAAAACCTCTTTCTTTTTGCACCAGCACCTGGCTCAGGAGTTTGGCTTTTGTGGCAACAGGAAGCCAAACTTCTGTTTGTTCAGTTACACTAGACAGAGGTGGTAGTTCCACAATGTGAAAGTACTAAATGGCACTAAATTGTTTCTTTGAAGTGGTTAATTTTATGAATTTTATGATTTTCACTATGATAAATTTAAATAAAAACAAGAATAAGGATGCCTGAAGTTAAAGTTGAATGAAGTCTTCATTCCTGTGACATAAACCCCCTTCTCTGGCCTCCAAATCTCTTCAGCAGAATCCATAACAATTGCATGTCCACTGTCTTTGGGCCAGGAGTAAGAAAACAGCAATGTCTGGAAAGACCTGGGCCAGATGGGAGAAAGCTGACAAGGACAGGGAAATGGTCTATAAACTGAACAAATTTAGTAAAGCAGGAATTCAGAGCCAGAGGGAACCAAAACATTAATCTACATGGCCTTCTCAGAAATCATGGGTGAGGCTTTCAACCTTGATGAAAAAAGGCTGAGGCAAACTTTTGGGGTTGCTGTGGAGCACAGTTGTTACCTTGGACACCATTAACGACCAGCACCTTCTCCCTTCAACTTGTGGCAAAGCTACCCTGATTTCACTCTGGGAACCATCCTTTCTCTGCCACCTGTCTCAGCTGCTCTCCTCATAAGCAGAGAGAGACCTTTGCTAAGCCAGCTGGCATATTGCACCATTTTGGGACACATGACCCAAACTGGACTAATCAGGGCCAAGGAAATAAATTTCAGAGTTTTTTGTTTTTTTTTTAAGCTATTTGGAAAAGAGATGCTTCCATTCTCCTGCATAGGAGTTGGGATGATATGAGCCACTCTGAGGACAGGGCTAATCCAGAAGACAGAGCAGAAAGCTGGAGTCCTCATATGATGCCCCGAGTCTGGCCCGAAGCCTGCTCTGTGTACGAGTTGTACAGTTAGGTGCACCTGCTAAATCCATTCCTCTGCTCAGACTGGGTTGGAGCTCTGCCTACAGCTGTACTGACTCAAACATGTTACTGTCATTCACACACACACACACACATACACACACACACACAAAATAACTTGCTGCAGACACTCTTTCCCCATTCTGGGAATACTATAGGCTCACAATGCTGAATTAAAAACCCTTGGGGCCAGATGTAGATGAGAGAGCACAGAGTTTTCGAGCATGTAAAAGGTAGTATGGCACATATATAGCATTCATATGTAAACAAATGGAGTGTGGACAGCACCCTGTAATCGAACACCTTAAGATTTCTGCAAGGCAGAATCTGAGTAGTAACACTAAATGGGATGCAAAAAGACTAAGTAGCCTTTGTTAGCTGAGGTCAGGGTTTCTCAACAAGTGAATTTGAGTCCTAAATTTGTGAAAACACCATTTTCAAAGTGTTTTGTGTTTCAGAATTACAAATGGTGGACCTATAAATAATAGCTTTCACTCACGTACTGCTCATTCTGTGTCTAGCTGATATTAACATATCCTCACACTGATTCTATGAGGTAAATATAAATATTATTGCCATTTTACAGAGGGGGAATCTGAGGCGCAGGTAGGTGAAGTAACTTGCCCAAGGCCACAGGGGCAGGAGGTGGATTTGAACCCAGGTGGTCTGGCTACAGGGTCTCATGTCCTTCCTTCATGCTATCTGCCTCTGGTGGGGCTGGGTATATTTTTGGAGAACCCTTCCATAGACCCAGGCTCAACCCACTTTAGGGGCTGAGGCCCAGCATCCTTCAAGAGGCCTCAACCCACCATCTGCCCTGCATCTCTCACCTCCACAAGAAAAAAGTCCTTGAAGCTGTTGTCAGTCAGCAGGATGGACTTCTCCTCAGGAATTCCACCCAGGATGAGCACAGGTGCTTGGTTCACAGTGTACCATAGGGGCCTCGACGAGACATTCACAAAGTAACGGGGTATCAGTTTGAAGAGCTGCCAGGGAAGGGGCAGGAGGGCTATTTAACATCCCTCTACCCTCCGCTGGCTTCATCTCATTTAGGGTAAAAGCCAAAGTCCTCTTCCTGGCTCACAAGGCCCCACACAGTTTGTCCCCCTCACCTCTCTGACCTCATCCCCTTGCACTCTCCCTCTTGCTCACTCTTTCCCAGCCACATGGGCCTCCTCACTGCTTCTCAGACTGACCAGGCACATTCCTACCTCAGAGCCTTTGCACTGGCTGTTCCCTCTGTATGTAATGTTCTTTCCCTCGGATCTGCATGATTTCCCCCTCTTCTTCAAGGCTTTAGCCAGATGTCAACCTTCTCAATTCTTCCTTTCTTGACCATTCCATCAAACACTGCAATCCCCTCCTGCATGGCCCCAATCCCCCTCACTCTGAATTCTCCCCAGAGCACTTTCTACCTTTTAACCTACTATAGAATTTAGTTGATTTCATGTTTACTACTGGTTTGCTGTCTGTCTCTCCCACTGGCATGTCAGCTCTAAGAGGTCAGGGGCTTGAGTGTATGTGTTCACTGTTTTGTTCCCATGGGGCCACCCTATGTACTCAGTACATGCCTGTGAAGACATAATGCGATTGTGCATTTAGTAGGACACTTTGCCCAGGGCCTGGCACAAATTAAACACTCTCTAAGTGGAGCCTACCACTTGTATAGGAAGTAATCAGAGTACCAGCCCACTGTCTTTAATCCTTCCCACTATCTGGGCCACCTTACCTCATTTCCCACAGTGAACTGGAGATTGTTGTGTTGCTGTCTCTTCAGGAAGCCATTGATGTTCACCTGAAACCTAGCAGCAGGTGTGAAATAGGGACAGGTGAGAGTTCCGGTTTCAGGGCTCCTGCCATAACTCATAGCCACCTCCCTACCCTGTCTCCTCCCATTGGTCTCCTCCTGGCTTCTAGGGGGGTCTGGAGATAAGGAAGTTCCTCCAAGAGTCTACCCCCTGCCCCAGGTGTGGGGAAGGGTACCTTTTGTTTGGAATGAAGGGCCCTAGGCCATTACTGCTGACATCCACATACATGACCACACTGCCGTTCTTGAGGGGCATGGGCGTGTACCAGCTCATGACACACACCTCCTCTGCGCTGCACTGCTCTGCTGGTAAGCAGGGGGCACTAAGGCTTCTGGGACCTCCCAGCAGCCCCCTCTAGGCCACAGATCACTGAGATCTCCCTGCAACCCTCCATGTCCTCCTCCAGGTGTGGACCCCACTTGGGACTTTGTGTAGCCCCCTCCCCATGTTCTCCTCCATCCAGACCCCACTGAGGACCTCCAACAAGCCCCACAATCCCACCAGGTCATGGACTCCTCTGACGATCCCAGCCTCCCCTCCAAGTCACCCCCTCAGTAATCCCCCCACACTCCTGCCAGGTTTATGACCCCTCCAGACACTCCTCAGGCCCACCTTTGCTGCGGAAGGGGGCTGCCTCCATCTGGATCTGTAGCTGCTCCAACTTCCAACGATTGAAGTTAACTGGGGACTGGAAGGTGACTAGCACCACAGGCTTCAGCCCTGTCAGGTAGCCCTTGCGGACCAGAGCCTCAGAGGACTGAAGGTGAGATAGTGCCACAGGTATGTCTTTAAAATAACCTCTGTCCCCTGTCCCTGACTTGACCCCACCTTTAGTAGCTTGTCTTCCTGGGCTGAATAGGGAGAACAAACTCTCTACCATGGAAAGGTCAGAGAACATGGTCTAGGTTTGGAGCTGGGGTGGAGGACGGGTCAGGCTAGGAGAAGGGCAGAAGGGCTAGGGACTGTGGAGAAAGTCAGGATTTCTTCCTGAAGGAGGTGAGTCCAGGGCCAAGGTCTTCAGACAGAATTTGGATGTAGGGAATACATAGAGATGGGCAGCATTGGATAAACAAAATCATGACGGTGGGACTGAACCTGGCACCCATAACTGCTAGTAGCCTCCTCTCTCCCTGCAGGGATTCCCAGGTCCACTCTTGAGGTTTCTACCTTCCCTGCAGAAATGAGACTCTGCCATTCCCGACAGTCAGAGGATAGACATGTTTAATGGCTGTGGGCTGGGGCCTGGGGTAAAAGTGGGATGGGACAGTGGACAGAAAGAACTGGGGAAGAGGGTTAGGGGACAGCCAGGAACAACCTCCCAGAGATGCCAGAATCCTGGCTGGGCTGAGAAGGGCAGGCAGAGCTTAGAGTGGAGATGGAAGGAGGGAAGAAGGGTGTTCCAAGTGTACGGAACAAGCATATGCAAAGGGTTGGACGGATCTCCAAGAGAAAGCTGCACTCAGGCCGCTATAGGTGGGGGATGAAGGTGGGCTTTGAGACCAGGGTGAGACACTTAATGGGTCTGATCACCTTTGCACAGGCTTTCATCCTGAGGAATGCCTCAGCCAGGACCCTTTCAATCCTGCCAAATATACCTGTTGCAGCCCTGCCTCTGGGTTTCCAATCACAGGGTAGCAGGTGCTGGTGGAGCAGGGACCTCCTCTCTGTCAGGGCAACAGTTGCCAAGATCACCCTGGTCCTGTCAACCCTCAAGTATCGCCTAGACCATGCATCAGCAGCTTCCCTGGTCTCCCTGCTCCCAACTCTGCCCCCTACTGTCTGCTTCCCCCACACAGCAGAAGGGGTTTGTGAACACCTGAGTCAGATCATGTCCCTCCTCAGCTCAGAACCATCTTATGGCTCCATCTCAGAGTGAAAGCCAAGTCCTCACTAGGGTTCATGAGGCCTTAAATCACCTTCCTGACCTATCCCCTCCCACTTTACCCCTCACTCACTCTACTCCAGCCACATGGGCTTCTTTGAGGTCCTCACTCACACTGGCCTCCTTCCTACTTCAGGGCCTTTGCACTGTCTGTTCCCTCACCTGGAATATTTTCCCCAGTTCTCAGTCCTCCATTTTCATCATTCAAGTCTCTGATCAAGCCTCTTCAGAGAGACCTTCCACAACTACCCCTGCTAACACCCTCCTTTCTAACATAACGCCTCATTTTATTTCCTTCTTTGCATTGATTACTCTTCATAAATTATTTTATGTATTTACTTGCTGATTGTCTGCTTCCCCGGTGGGCTGAATCCCTAAGAAAAACCTGGGTGTGTTGTTTATCTTTGTACTCCCACCCCATTGTAAAAGAAGGAGAATCTGACTCATAGGAGGTGTTGCATGAACAAATAAAGGTGTTATTACCACTTTTACAGGTAAGGTGAGAGGGTTTGTGGAGTAAAACTGTGCCCAGGGTCACACTCTGGAAACTTGTTGCTAGCATTCACTGAGCCCTTTGTGTGAACCAGGCACTATGCTAAGTGTTTCACACATATTTAATGATTTTATGAAGTGAGCATGATCATTACCTTACGCTTGTTAAGGATGAGGATAGTATAATCAATAAAATATAATTTAAAAAATAAAATTAAAAGAAGGATGAGGAGGTACCCTGGTTGGTGTGGCTTTAGTGGATTGAGTGCCAGCCAGAGAACCAAGGGGCTGGTTCGATTCCCAGTCAGGGCACATGCGTGGGCTGTAGGCAAGGTCCCCAGTGGGGGACATGTGAGAGACAACCACACATTGATGTTTCTCTCCCTCTCTTTCTCCCTCCCTTCCCATCTGTCTAAACATAAATAAATAAAATCTTTTGTTAAATGTGAGAGATGGAGAAACTGAGGTTCACACAGAATGAGCCCCCTCAGGCTGCACGCACTCACCTCTCCCTTGCAGGAGTAGTTGATCTTCAGGTAGTAAGGGAAGCTCATGTATTTCTGCAAGGAGAGGTTGAGGCAAATGTTTAGAGTCCGGTGGGGTGCAGGTCCAGGATCTCCCTCGTTCTCCTGGCCCCAGACCCCTCACCTCGTCCGGGTCGATGGGCGCGTCCACCAGAATGCCAAACAAGCTGTCCACTGTGTCCAGCGGCTCTTGATCGAAGAATCGGTCACTCCCGAGGTGCTGGCCTACCGTCTCGAATTCGTTCAAAACAACCTGCCAGGTGCAATCCTCGACAGCCCACAGACTCCACGGTGATAACAACACCGCCAGCAGTGGCCACAGCGCCCACAGGACTTGTAGTCTCGGCCACGCAGGGCCAGCAGGATTCATCGTGGGGCAGAGCACAGCGTGGCTTGAACCTAAGGAATGCGGGGGTCAACTCTAGCTGGCAAGACTGTACCCTCCGGAGCCGCCTTCTGAGATCCCGCCTCTGTACCTTGCCTCACTCCGCTCCTGCCTGGCCTCGTCTCTTCTAAGCCTTCTGGCCCCAACATAGCTCCTGCTCCCGGCCCCGCCTCCGCTCCAGACCTCGCTCCAGCCCCAGGTCCTGCATCTTCCCCTATGCGGGATCCAACCCTCGCTTTTACTTCAGGTCCCGCCCCTACTGTTGCTTCTGGCCACGCCTCTGCTCCTGGTCTAGCTCCGCCTCCTCGTCTCCTCCCTTAACCCCGCCCCACCCTTGTTTTTCGCTCTGCGCTTGCTCTGCATCCCTCCCCAACTCTTCACCCAATCCGAGTTTGTTTCTGACTTGGACTGCGTTCCTTCTATTTTCTCCATTCCTGCCACTCCCTCTGATCTTGTACCTACACCTGCAGCTGCACCTCGCCCTGCCTCACTTCTTGTCCCGCCTGCCCACTTCTCTTCGCACCGCCCCTTTCTCCTGGCTCGGGTCCTGCCGGCCCATGGGATCCTGTACCTAGCCCCGCCCCTATCCCCGTCCAAACCTTCTCCACGTCCCTCCTCTTCCCCTGGTCTGGCGCTGTTTCTCGCTTAGAGCTTGCCCCCCGATCTGCTTGTGCTCCCTGTACCGTTCCTGGTCTTCGACCTCTTCTCGACGCCTCCTTCCCCAGCTTCTGACAAGCCGTTAGTTCCCGAGCCTGCTCCTCGCCCCAGCCCTCGTGGGGCCCCGCCCCTTCTCCTCAGAGACCCCCTCTTTGCCTTTCGTTCTCTCCTCGCCCTGAACCTTCTCCTCGTTCCACGCCGGGCTACCTGGTAGGTCAGCACCTCCTCGATCTTCACCTCTCCGAACCGCGACACCTTTTCGTCCCGACCCCTCTCTTCACCATCCCTGTCCACTCCTTGGACAAAACGGGCTCTACGCCCGGCATCGTCTAGCCCCGCCTCTACTCATCGCCATCTCTTAGTCTTTCCTCGCTTCTCGCTCAGCATTTCTTCGCCAGCCCCATCCTCTGCCGGATCCCTCCAGTCTCTTCCCTTTCGCTGCCTCTCCCACTCTCCTCCCTTACGCCACGCCTCCCTCCCCGGGATGGCACCAGGCACCTCCCTCTTCTCCCCGCCCCGCGGTACCATTTGGGTAAAACCGGCCAACCGTCACTTGCCGACTCTAGTCCCGCCCCACTTACCCGGTCTCAAAATGGCCGCCCGCACTTCCACAACCATCTTCCGCCTTTCCGGAGGCACGCCCGCCTCGCACGCCTGTCTCCACGGTAACGAGCATCTTAACCCGCTCCTGGGCTTACCGGGGAAGGGAGGGTGATGCGCAACACCGAGGCGCGCTGGGGCCTGGCCGGCATAGAGTGCTGGAGACAAAGTTTGTGATACCTATGTGTCCTTCTACCCAATCAGGCTTTTATATAAAAAATTATATACCTAAAAAAAGAAAAAGCTTGGTCTTCTTGTGGGAATTAATCTGACGGCAAGTTACACTCTCCTCTACAAAACAGGGACAAAAGCAACCATCGTGTGCAGTGATTGTGGCAAGTCAGTAAGGTAACAGGTGAAGAGTGCCTGGCACAAATAAATATTCAGTAAGTTAATTTTCACTTATAGTCTAATATTAAGGACTCAGAGCATGACTTTTTGATGAACTGCAAAGATGACTTTCCACTGAACTTGTAGTTTTCCAACTTCAGCATGTGTTAGACTCGTCAGAAAAGCTTGTTAAAACAGGTTGTTGAGATCCACTCCCAGAGGTTCTGATTCAGTAGGTCTTAGGTGGGGCTTGAAAATTTGTACTTCTAGCACATTTCCAGGTGTGAGGACAGAAAAATGAAATTTCCTCCCACCTTTCTAAGTTCTTGTGGCTGGGCTAATGGTCAAATTAATATGAGACAGATTAACAGGAAAAAATGTCATAAGTTTATCACACATATACATGCGGGAGTGCCTTAAGACAGGAGACCCAGAGGCTTTGGGCAGTTGAGGTATATGCCATTATGGAGCTAAGGAGAGGCTGGGGAGGGGCTTGTGGTTTGGGATTTGAAAGGCAGGAAGGCAATTCACATGGGGATGGAAAAGCAATTTGCTGAGCCATATTTAACAATGGGACACAGAGAGGACTTTGATCAAATGAGCCTTTCTAGGTTCCTCCCTGTCACACCTGGTTCATATTAAACTAGTTATCTATGATGATAGATAGCTCCTTTCCTGGAGCAGGTCCTCTGTCCTTTCTAAAAATAACCAGCTTGATATTTCAAAATCCCCAAAACATATATTGAGGTGGTAATCTTTGGTCCCCCTCACAGGTGATGCTGATACTAATAATCATGCCACATGTAGCAAACAGTGCTCTAAAACCTTTCATGTCTCCCCAGCACTGCAGGGGAACCTCCAAAGTTGGTTTCCAGGATCCTGCATTTCATGCTTGTTGGCCTTCTAGTCCAGCTCATCTCTCCTGAGTAGCTCACAGCCTAGTAACACGGAGCAAGTTAAACTCCTGGGTGAGGCATGCTTTTCCTCCTCCAGACTGCATGTTTTAGCACTTTCTGAAACCCTTTTCTCTGCTTTGTCAGTGGCTGACCACTTTCTTTCCCTGGAGTCTTTGTGATATGACCAGCCCCTCCCTCCCCTGACCATGCTCGGCCCTGTACCTGTCTACGACTGGGTCTTTGTTTCCCATAGCATCACAGACTCTGGGGTGACAGGGCCTAGGGCTTTCTCTGTCACTCTTGTTCCCAACTCTGTTCAACACAAAGCAGGTATTCTATGTAAATGAACAGCTGATGGATATCTAGGCTCCCCACCTCTAGCCCACCAGGGAGGAATGACTTCATCTGAGAGAGAATAAACTCAGCAGCTGTGTACCCCAGCCCTTCTAGATTCCTGAACAGAATCAGAGAGCCTGGGGTCTTCTCACGGCACCCCCGCTCAGAAATACAGCCCCATCTGGGGGAGGTGCCTTTGTGAGACCTTGTTGCACAAGGTGTGCCCTGCAGCATCCTTTATGCCAGAGACTGCCACCCACCCACATGTCCATTAAGGAGATGTTGGAATATTTTATGGGATGTGTGTCCTAGAGGAGGTACTGCAGTCGTTAAAAAGGATATGGGACCTACTTGTGCATCTCTGGACTGATCTAAGAATTATACTGGGTTGTTGAAAAAAACCAAGGTGCAGAAATGAGATTAATATTAGAAAAAGTATATAAAGTTATATATGCATATATAACATATTATAAAAATCAAAGTGCAAAAATGATGATAATGATTAGCCAACATTTTATTGAACACCAGACACTGTTCTAAGAGCTTTACAGATATTAAGTTGCTTAATTCTCTAACAAATTGATGAGGAAGGTGCTGTTAACCTCCCATTTCACAGACTGGCAAACTCCGGCACAGGGAGGTGACATCACATGCCCTGACTAGGAGTGACAGAGCTCAGATTTATTATACCCAGGGACTCTGCCTCCAGAGTCGGTAATGGGAACCACCTCGCCATACTAGCTACCACTTGTGTAGAGCGAAAGAAAAATGACACATATACACACACATGTACACTGCTGGTACTTGCCTGGAAGGAGACCTGAGAAATCAGTCAACACAGCCTGAACGCTGGAGACTGACTTTCCACTGTACACTCTTTTGTAGCTTTTGAATTTTCAGCATGCACCGTTTTTTTTCTTTTAAAGTTGTCAAAGAACAGGGTCTGATTTCTTTTTCTAGAGGAATTTGGAAGTAGAAGTGATGAGCAGAAGTCAAAACAAGTACCTTCCTCAAAAAGGGGGGAAACAGTTGCCTCCCCAGCCAGCTGCTGACTTCGCCAGCAAGGTCGACAAGGACCAGGGTGAGGAGGCAGAAGACTAGGAAGCTGGGAAAGAGTTAGACAGCAGATGTTTCCGAGCTCCCATGGGACAAAGTGACCAACCCAAACCTTGCTCAAATCCCAGTTTTGCAGTTCCTGTGTGACCTTGGGCAAATTATTTAGCCTCTCTGGGTCTCCTTTCCTCAACTGGCCTTGGTTCCCACACCTGTCTCTAGCCTCAACAACTCCGAGCCCCAGCCCTGGGGTTTTGTAATCTCCTGACACTTTCCCCGGGTGTCTTTAGCCCCTCACACCATGTTCCAAACTAGCCTCAGCATCTCCCATCTAACCTGTTCTTTCTCTGAGGTCTCTATCTCAAGGGCAGCTGACCATTCCTTGAAGCCCTTCCCTGGCCTTGTCCACCTCACCCAAGTCTATAAAGCCTATGGCCTGTCCACTTAACCTCCTGAGTGGATGTTCCACCTGTACCTCCTGCTGTTAGCGCTTCCCAGCCCCATTGCCTCCTGCGTTGTTCCTGCCCTAGCCTTCTCTGGGCACCCAGCCTTTGTCTCCCCCTCTGATCTACATCCACAGAGAAGCCAGGGGATCTTCTTAAGGCACAAACCTAACCAGGACCCTAACGTGCTCCAAAACCCTTCCATGATTCTTTAGTACCCTCAAGAAAGAAGCTGTTTCCCAAGCTGGTCATTTAGAGACACTTAAGAGGTGCCATGTCAACCACTCCACCCTGCGTCCCCCATTCACTCCACACTCGTCACAGAAGCTGGTGCCCAACATGCTTTCCAACCTCCATGCCTTCGCATGCATGGTTTCTCCAGCCTGGAATGCCCTCCTCATGCCCTTTCCCTTGTCTAGTATCAAGGCCCAGCTAAGATGCCACCTCCACAGGGCTTGAGAGAGGTAGCAGCTTGGCAGTTGGGTCTTTGGCCGTAAGTGCTATTACTGATACACCATTTTTGGAGGGAACAAATCTGGGGGGAGTAAACAGAAAATCAATCACCTCCTAGCTCTGTGTCTAAAACAAGGGACCTCCCCTGCCTGTGCCTCAGTTTCTTCATCTGTGGAAAGGGGATGAGAACATTGTCTTCCTCATATGTGTAAAGTACCCAGGACAGGGCCTCGCCAAAGAAAGCATCGCAGAATAACTTGGCAAGCTCTGTAATATCATCTTGTAAAGTGAGTACTATTATTATTGCCCTTTGACAGATGAGGGACCAAGAATCTCACTACCCAAGGAGATGGGCAGTACGCAACTCGTTGGGATTTGTGCCCAAGCAGGCTGGCTCCAGAGCCCACACAATATACGTTCTGTGCTCAGTAAATGGGGACAGCTGATGCAATTATGTTGTGGCTAAGCACAGTGCCTTCTGTGCCATTTAGATCCAGACAGGGATTCTGCCTCCAGAGTGGGGCCCAGCTACCTTGGCCATTACTGTGTCTCTAGCACTGCCTGGCACAGAAGAGAGTGTTTGAGATGAATTAATATACAGGGTGGGACAGAAGCAGGTTGACAGTTGTGAATACACGAAACAGTTTATCCTTGTTGTTATTTATTCATTGTATTATTTTCCATACTAACAACTATAAACCTACTTTTGCCCCACCCTGTATTCTTTCCATGCGACAGATAAGGAAATTAAGGCTCAGAGAGAGCTGTCACTCGTCCATGGTGTAGTGACCAATTGATGTAGTGCCGGAAATGAGGTCTGAGCCCAGAGTCTGGTAGAACCATAGACAGTAAGTTGCTGAGAGAAGCAGATGGAATAAAAGAGTGAGAAACAAAGCGACAGTGAGAGGGAAAGACAGAAATGGTAAGAAAGCCAAAAAGGCACAGAATATGGGGGAGATGAGAGCAGGGGCCTGGAGAGCAAGGTAACGCAAGTGCTGGGAGAGCCCAGGACAGAGACAACAAAGGATGAACAGTTGGTGGCAGGTGCTCATGAGCACTGGCATGTGCCCAGCATGGTCTAGTACATCAGCTCACCATGTGGCTCCTCAGCCACAGGCCATGTCCATCCAGCCTCAAGGTGCCTGTCCCAGTTACCTGGGGATAGAGGCATAATCGGTGTGGGAGCCGGTGGTGAGTTGCTGGTGTGGTTCTGAGTGGGGGCCCAGAATGTCTACCCGATCGTCCTCATCCTCATTGATGCTGGCAGGGCACGGACTGGGCAGCAGGATGAGCTCTGTGAGGCCATGAAGGTCGGACACGTGGCGGACAGTCTGCAGCACCAGAACCATGGTGACCAGGCCCAGGAGGAGGTAGGCTACAGAGACAGCACAGGGGCCATGGGTGGACTCAGACCCCAAGCAGGGCTAAGGGACTACCGGACCCCCTAGGATGGGGCTGTGGCCCTCAACTTCCCTCTCGGACAGGCTAGGTTCCCCTCAGACCACCCAGGACAAGGTCATGTCCCTGCCCTCAGTCCTGAGTCGGCCACCCCACTCACCTGCGACTAGCACCTTGTAGAGGGCCCGGTAGGGCTGGCCGGGGGCTTCCCCGGGCACATAGTCACCCAGACCAATGGTGGACAGAGAGATGAAGCAGAAGTACAAGGCATCCAGGAAGCTCCAGGCCTCCTCAAGGTAGGCAAAGACTGCAGCTGGCACCAGGAAGCAGGTGGTCACCACGATCACTAGCAGAACCACCAGGTGCCAGCGGGCCGCCCGCCGGGAATCCCAGCCCCAGCGTGTACTCAGCCAGGCCAGGGGTGCGTGGGTCAGCAGCAACGACAGGTGCTGGGCTGAGGCAGTCAGCAGCAACATGGTGGCTGGCACACCCAGGAGCGCAAAGGCAATGGAAAAGGTCTTGCCCGCATCAGTCAGTGGCGTCGTGTACCCATAGCCTGCGGAAATGATGAGGAAATTCATCTGTCCACTTGGCACCCCCACTTGGGGGTCTATGGCCACCCTAGACCAAGACCTAATTACACCCTTGAATCTGCTCCCCCCACGCCCATTCTCTTATCTCCAATAATGGCACCTCCATCCTTCTGACTACTCAAAACAGGTGACTTGGCCTCATCCTTGACTCCCTTATCACTCACACCCACTTCCTGTCACTGAATCCTGTTGTGTCAAATTTCAAATAGACCCCAAACCCACCCACCACACCCCAACATCTACCCCAGTAGTCTCCTCCCTGGCCCCCCTGCTCCCTCAACCCTTGCTCCCACAGTCTGTTCCCCCTTGCCATGCAGGCAGATGGGCACTGTGAACACCAGTCTTAACTCTTGTCCCTCCCCTGCTCAGAGTCCTCCTGTGGTTCCATCCCACTCAGGTGAAAGGACAAAGTCCTCATCGTGACCCACAAGGCCCCACATAATCCAGCAGGGAAGTACACTCCCACCCCAGGGCCTTTGCACTACCTCTTCTTTCCCCGTGGAATACCCTTCCCTCAGGTATCCACAGGGTTCTCTTCCCTCTCCTTCAGGTCTTTGTTCAAATATCACCTCAGTGAGGTCTACCCTGACCACCTAACTTTTAATTGTCACACCCTCTTATCCAACTCTTTTTTTTCGGGGGGGGGGGGGTTGTTTTCATAGCACTTAACACCTTCTAGCAAACTATATGGTTTACTTATTTGGTTATTATCTGTCTCCCTCTTTCGAGTCCCAGCTCCAGGAGGGCAGGGGCTTCTGTCTATTTTGTTCATTGCTACAGTCCTGGTATATGCACAGAGTGGGCACTCAGTCAATAGTCAAAATAATAAATGAAGGGTGCCAGCTCTAGTCTGGCTCCCTCTACTCTAAACTGGGTGTGACAAGGCCCACTGAGCTCCTGGAGACCCTGAGAACACATGACCACGGGTGTAAGTCCTGCAAACAGAAACATGACACAGGGGAGTTCAGGGGTAGGTGAGACTGGCTCACTGTGGCAACGTGTCATTTGAAATCTCTTTATTTCCCAAATAAATCAACCCAAAAGTTCAGAGATGTGATGGGGGTGGTAAGGGGCCTGGTTTAGGTTGACAGTAAGATGTTTTTGCCCCAAACACGGCAGATCCAGCCCTAGGCTCAATAATAACGTGTGGAGTCAGGCATATGAACACATCTTCCATACAAAAGGATCCTGTTTTTATATACTCAAAGAACTGAGAGCAGGGGCCCGAAGAGATACCTGTAGACCCCTACACCCATTATTCACAACAGCCAAAAGGTGGAAGCAACCCAAGTGTCCATCCATGCATGAATGGATGAACAAAATAGAAATACATACAATGGAATATTATTCGGTATTATGAAGGAAGGAAACTCTGACACGTGCTACAACATGAATGGACCTTGACGATCTTATGCTAAGTGAAAAACGTCAGCCACAGACAGACAAATACTGGATGACTCCCCTTATATGAAGTACTTAGAGTAATCAAATTCACAGAGACACAAAGTAAAACGGTGGTTGCCGGGGCTGAGGAGAGGGTTGGATGGGCAGTTGGTGTTTAAGGGTATAGTTTCAGTTTTGCAAGATGAAAATTGTTCTGGAGATGAATGCTGGTGACGATTTCACAACAACATAAATGGACTTGAGTAAACAAAAGGCACACTTAAAAGTGGCAAAGATGGTGAATTTTACATGTATTTCACCATAATAAAAAAATTGAGGACTTACGGCCAAGATGGAGGCATGGCTAGATATGCTTTGCTCCCTTGCACAACCAAAAGAAGGACAACAACCAATTTAAAAACAAAAACCACCAGAACTGCCAGAAAATTGAAATGTATGGAAGTCCAACAACCAAGGAGTTAAAGAAGAAATATTCATCCAGATGGATAGGAGGGGCAGAGATGGCAGCTTGGGCAGAGAGGATGCACTGCAAGACTGTGAAAGAAAACTTCCCCAGTCTGGTAAAGGAAACAGACTTCCAAGGAGTCCAGGAAGCTCAGAGAGTCCCAAAGAAACTGGATCCAAGGAGGAACACACCAAGACACATCATAATTAAATTACCCAAGATTAAAGATAAGGAGAGAATCTTAAAAGCAGCAAGAGAAGAGGAGACAGTTACCTACAAAGGAGTGCCCATCAGACTGTCAGCTGATTTCTCAAAAGAAACCTTCCAGGCAAGAAGGGGCTGGAAAGAAGTATTCCAAGTCATGAAAGCCAAGGACCTACATCCAAGATGACTCTATCCAGCAAAGCTTTCATTTAGAATGGAAGGGCAGATAAATTGCTTCCCAGATAAGGTCAAGTTCAAGGAGTTCATCATCACCAAGTCCTTATTATACAAAATGTTAAAGGGACTTATCTAAGAAAAAGAAGATCAAAAATACAAACAGTAAAATGACAACAAACTCACAGTTACTAACAACTGAACCTAAAACAAAAAACAAAACAAACTAAGCAAACAACTAGAACAGGAACAGAATCACAGAAATGGAGATCACACGGAGGGTTATCATCGGGGGGTGGGTGGGGA
>VMDR010006904.1:0-43094 GCA_007922815.1 Macrotus californicus | reverse complement strand
AAAGGAGAAAACAAAAAGAGAAAATGACCAAGAGAAAAAGGACGAGGGAGAAGGATCTAGAAAAGTACATGAATTTGAATTCTAAACTGGAAATTCAAAATTCACTTCTAAATTCGAATTTAGTCAGCAAACATGCAAAGATTTTCCTTTTAGAGTTGTGTTTGCTGTCTAGGTGCATCCAAACCCTCCCTGCTGTGGAAACCATTCTAACTTCAGTATGTAAATGAAAGGACTTTGGTGCTCCTCCCCAGGCACAGAGGGAAGCTTAGCATTCCTCACCCCCAGACTCTTGGAGGGGTGACGTCTACTACACACTTCTTACTCTATTGCCTGATGGCACAAAACCCCGCATTTTACTTACATAGTTCATCCTTCAGTTTTGTGTTGAGTCACGTCACAGCTGAATATTAGATATTCCCCAGTTTTAAATCCCCTTGGGAATTTCTTAGAAACTTATTTTCTTCTAACATGCAGGTGCCTGCCTTGTCTCGGGCCTTGTGTAATGCAGGTCCTTCCCAGCACCCCTTCTTTTCTGACTGTCCCTGGAACCTCAGAATGGCTGCTCCTTTAGCATGGGAGGCAATCCATTTTTATCACTTCTGCCTTGTGGAATTCTGCCAGCAGGTTTAAAAAATCTTTTTCCCCAAGCACATTATGCTGGTAATGGGGAAAAAAGTTAAAATGTTCAATTTTAGGGTACCAGTTAAGAAAATTATATGTCAATATATAATGGAGAATTATACAGTCATTACAAATTATCTGAAGTTGTATATTTACTGGAGCAGAAAAACTTTTATAACACTACATGAAATAGTTTACAAATAAGCACATATATGTATGTGTGTGTATGTGTGCCTACAGTATATATACATATGTATATATGTACCTATACAGTATGTATTTGTAGTACATGGAATATATTATACAGTATATATAGTATGCATATGACATTTATGTATATATAAAATGTATGTTGATATGTATGCATATATATGAAGATTTGTTGTACAATCTCATTTTAAAAACTGTACATAATATACATGTTTATATTGGCTGGAAGTATTTACATCAACATTTTAACTGTATAACTCTCTGGTTGATGGAAATGTGGAGGATTTGCCTATGTTTTAAATACATTATAACTATAATTGAATATATTACAATTTATATTTTGAATATGTTAGAATCCATTACTTTTGGGGAAAACAAAAGAGTAAAAGAAAAGGCCCACAGGACCAGGTGGGGTAGCACTCCAGCACCTCCCTCGGGCCTGACCAGGGCTGCCTCCTGCTCTAAATAATAGGCTGATTCAGTTACAATCGGCTGCCCTGTCCTATTCAGTGAAAATACCCTCTCCTCTCACGTTCTCTTTCTCAATGCTGTTTTACAATAGAATCTCCCTCTGTGCTCTGCTAAGGTAAACTTTGAAAAGAAAAATAGTGAAAACTCAAATATTTTATGTAATGTTTTCTACAACTTTTCCATCCTAAGTTGTGATACAAGTAGGCCCCTATTCTCTTCCAAAGACCCTGAACAGAGAGGGTAACATCTCATCTGTTAAACCAGCAAGAGGAGATTAGAACTAAAAAGTGAAGAAAATACTTCTTAGGGGATCATGAGCAGTGGTGATGAAGTATTTAACAACTAGAAAGCCCTGGGAATCTACTAATGAATTGCAGGACCCATCCTAAAGGGAAGCCAGACGTGAGAAACCACAGTAGTCTTACAGGTGCCTGCAAGCTAAGTATCAGCCCTGCACACAGAACGGGCTTGACAGACATATCTAAAGTCAAAGTATTGCAGCCCTGGCTGGTGTGGCTCAGTAGGCTGAGCACCAGCCTGCTAACTGAGAGGTTGCTGGTTCTATTCCCAGGAAGGGCACATGCCTGGGTTGCAGGCCAGGATCCCACTTGGGGGTGTCTGAGAGGCAACTAACTGATGTTTCTCCCTCTCTCTCCCTCTCTCCTTTCTCCTCTCTCTAAAAGATAAAGAAAGAAAATATTTTAAAGAATAAAATAAAGTCAAAGTATTGAAAATCAATTCCTAAGCCAGCTCTCTTTATTCCTGGCACCTTTGTCTGAAAACATGTCCTGTTGCAGGGAACTTGGAGATAATTTAACATGACTCCTCTGGGCTAAATACGTACCTTCGGGATGGCTGAATGAACAAATGAATGACTATTCCAATATGAGGGTGAAACTCATTTCAAATCTGACACACGTTACCTGTACCGCCCACAGGCTGGATGTGCCATACATTTCCTCAGCACAGACCATAAGGAAGTGATGGTGCACAGTAAATATCCATACTTTATAGGGTACACATGACTACTTTACAGGTAGATTTGACCATACTTCAACTTTTGTAGAACAACTCTGTTACAATAGAAATCTTGTAAAATAAGTGAATTTTGTGAAAAAAATAGAATAATTAACCTCAACTCACTTGCTACGTCATTCAAAATTCAGAAGAGTTAATGAAACATCCACCCTTCATGCACACACACAGCTTGCCAAGCCCCACTGTGCAATGTGCATCTTGAGTCGTGATCACTGATGCCCTTGTAGAATCAAAGCACCACTGTTTGCATGTGTGGTCCATGATATTTCTCTCTCTAGGCTGAGAACAGTATTTTCTAAATCCCCCACCCCCTACTCGGTGCAGGATGACCTGTGAGTGCACAGCAGGGAGTACAAATTCAAACGCCCACAGGGGCCAGATGGAAGATGTACGTGAGCGAAGCAGGCTAGATGAAAGAGGCGCTTGGTGTGGGTGGTGGAGACTGGAGCGCTAATGCTCCATCCAACAGGGGTGGGTTTTACTCAGCTCCATTGTAACATAGAAATGTAGGCTAGGTTTTAAGAGAAAATATACAGTAAATCACACCTTTAAAGTAAAATCTTTGAACTTATTAATGTCGGTAACTAATTCAAATTTGTTTTGAAACATTGAAAGTGATGGTAGAATGAAAAAGTTCTTTGGTCTATTGGTTACCAGTTTGAGACACTTACACACTTATTGTACAATGATATTTAGTGAGTGCTATTACATATAAACTAGTACATTCACTTTCTCAGTAATACGCAGAGAAAGACCATCTATCTTTTAATACAAATCATGTAAATCTTTTCATCTTTATCTTAATCCCTTCTTTCCCAAAGCTGTCCCCAGTTCTCTGTATGGCCTGTACTACATAGTTCATGCTTAACATGATCCATTTTTTGTTGTTTCTAATTACTTCATATGTGCTGGTCTTGTGTTTAGACTTAATTGTAAACACTTCTAGGGCAAGAACCATATCTATTACTTCTTTTATGCCAACCTCAAAACTCGGTGTTTGAAGTTGATTTTTTTTTCAGTAAGGGGAAAAGAGAATGGCCTTTCCTGACACCCAAATACATAGTCATACTAGAAATGAGTTCAGTGTCTTGAAGTTACTGAGTTTCTAGCCCAGACAAGCTCACAAGTTCAAGTCTGTGGGCACCTTGCCCTGTGGAGCTGAGAAGCACTGGCTTGCCATAAAAACTTAAGAAGAAATCACTTGGCAAAATAGCTATGAGTTCATCATGACTTTTCTGGAATAAAAATATTGTAGGATGCATTTAATCAATGAAAGTGACATGGTTCTTTACTAGTCTTGACTTTGAGAAATTTTCTAAGCCAACTTGTGTCTGCAGGAAACCCTCCACTGATTTAGGCATTAAGAGAATGGTGGGTTTAGAGAAGGTCAAGCTCAAATTTTTGCATTTATAAGTCAGACCTCTCTGAGCCATATTAGAGAGATTTGGAGGAGCAGAAGCATGAGCTGTGATCAGTTTGAGTCCAGAAATGGGTGTGGAGGGAGGAGAAATGGGGCAAGCGTTGAAGCTCCAGAAACGACTGGCCACTGTCTTTGTGCCTGTATGGAAATGAGGATGGGGTGGCCAAGAATTGGCACACACTGGACATAATCTCTACACCACCAAGCACAGACTGTGAAGGCAGAGCAGCTGGGCACGTGTGCCAGGCTGCCCATGAATGTGTCTGGGCATGAGCCTAGCGTTTGGTGTACACTGGCCAGCACCAGTTGAAATGAAGAAGTATGAAAGCATTACTTCTATGGATCCCTAAATTCACTGAGCTTGATGTGATGGGGAATCCGCAGACTGAGGTGAAGGGACTAGCTCTGACATGAACTGACTCCCTAACCAGAGAAAAGCATTGTGTCCACTTCCTTACTTGGAAGTGCTGATAAAACACTAAAAGCAGTTTTACTGAAAGAGCACTGTCTCCATACTCCTTATCCTCACAAACACCCCTCAGACACTTCTTTACTGTGCTCATAATTTCCCCCACATTATTTGGTAATCCAAAAAAAGAAATAAATCATCAAAATAAACAAACTACTTCATTGCATTAGGAGGCAGACATTGGAATGCAAAAGAAATTTTTTTAATGCTTTGGTTACTCAAAATAGTGCCTTAACTTAGGCAAACAATTCTTCGGTCAAAATAAACATTAATTAACATTGTTTAGAATATTTAGTTGTAACTCTGATATTGTTACTTTCTATAGAATTTATTGCTAAATTGTGAAATTTCCTTTTTCACTAGTCCCTATGTTTATCCAATTGCATCTTCTTTATCTACAAACTTAAGTTACTAATAAAAGTGATTTAGGTGGTACAACTCATACATTGTTGGGATAAATGTGTTTACTCTGTCTGAGAGTTAATGTTAATTATGATAGGGTAATTTCTATTTTCTGTCTTGATTGCCTCTTATCTTTCTCTTAACAGTGTTCCCATCAATTTTTTTTTCTCGTGAAGCTTCTTCTGGTTGGAAACTTACTAAATTTCATCAGGTAAGAAGTATTAAATGTGAACCTGTAAATCTTTTTCAAAAGAACACAAGTTTAAAAAATCCAAAGATGGTGTCAGTTTGGGGCAAATATCTAGAGTGTAAACTGGGAAAGGTCCAACAGAATCTCCAATTATTTTGGAGAAGTTGCTCTGAAAGCGTGATCCACAGGCGAACAGCATCAGCACCACCTAGGAACTTGTTAGAAAGGCAAATTCTCAGGCCCTCCCTTGTGCTTTAACAAACCTTCTAGATGATTCTGATGCACATGCTAATTTGAGAACCACTATTTTAAATAGTCTTCATGGACCAAAGGAACAGAAAATGTCTCATAGGGATTGATGGAGTCTGATGGATTATTTGATGTTTCTTCTTGCTTTCTCTTCTCCCTTGCCCTTTCCTCCTTCCTGCAGGTTTATCCATTCCCCAGTTACCAGGCTAACATTTGCTTCACAAAATCTTACTTCATTACAAACATACTGTCTTTATGGCAACTTAAATGCTACTTACTATGGGACTCCATCAAAACTGGGTGTTCAGTGGAAGGTGTCAATTAATTTGAATATCTTTTTAGCTTTGAGAAGGAAGTCTTCTGTAGGTACAGAGGACATACCTATAAAAGGGTGTGCAATTTCTAAAATGGTTGCCTTTTAAACCTAATATCCATAGATTGTTTTCTTCACAAGTGAAATTAATATTTTTATGTGGTCTGGAAGCATTGAACTGTCCCTCTGAAGTCATTTGCAAAAAAAATTGTCCAAAAGGAGCTCTTGTGTTTTTGTATCATTTAACTGTGTTTGAGGTCTCTACGGTATCTAGCATATCCAATTCTGGAAGCCAGCCTACCTGCCATTTCTCCTCCAACCTTACTATGATGTGGTGTAACCCTGAGAATACCTGTGAAGTGTCTGCTAAACCTATAAAAAGAATATAAATGAGGATGCTGTCATTCTAAAATAATTGCTAAATGCTGCCTATAAAATGCCTTTGCTTAAGATGCCTTTCATTTGCTAAGATATACATGATTTCTTTTCTATTCTTTTTAGATTTTATTTATTTTATTTTTAGAGAGAGGATAAGGAGGGAAAAAGAGAAGGAGAGAAACATCAATATGTGGTTGCCTCTTGTGCGCCCCCTACTGGGGACCTGGCCCACAACCCAGGCATGTG
The DNA here is from genome assembly GCA_007922815.1 of Macrotus californicus. Lineage (NCBI taxonomy): Eukaryota > Metazoa > Chordata > Mammalia > Chiroptera > Phyllostomidae > Macrotus > Macrotus californicus. The sequence goes on along the minus strand of VMDR010006904.1, from coordinate 37,087 downwards.
CTCCAACTGGGAATCGAACCAGCGACCCTATGGTTCACAGGCCTGCCCTCAATCCACTGAGCTACACCAGGTGGGGATTTATTTTTTATATAGCATGCATGTTTCTAGAGCAAGTAACTATCAGGGTCTCTAAGACTCAGTCTCCTCACTTTTAAAATGGAGATAATAGAATCTACTTATTAGTATTGTAAGAAATAATAAAGATAATCCAGGATCACTTAGCACAGTGCCTATCTCAATAAATATTCACCATGATTAAAGATAATTTTACTAGTATAATTGTGAATTCAAAAATACCACATTAGACCTCATCCCATTAAAAACAAGCACATAGAGAAGAGATCAAGTCTCCTGCCCTTGCACTGCCCACCACTATTACACTGTATGTTCCATGAAGATTTGTCGTTGTTGTTAGTTCCCTGCTCTCTGCTCTCCTGGTTCCTTGGCAACTGCTGGGACTCCAGAATGGGGTCAGGTAGAAAAAGGGACATGATGAAGTATGTAAGTCCATCATCTGTAGCCCATCTCTAGTGCTAGAGAGCAGAGAATAGTTCTGCTGATAGTTCCTCTAATACCCACCAGCCTTAGGAGCAAAATCCAAAAGGCCAGCTCTGTGACCCAAGTGCAAGCATCTGCAGGACCTGAAAAGGACCTTCACAGGTCATTTACCTCTTTAACCCCTATTCAGTTTACAAAAAAAAAAAAAAAAAGGATGTATTCAATTTTTAAATATTTCAGAAGAAGGGAATTTCCATACCTTCTTATATTAAGACTAATGCAAATAGATAAAAGTTATATATCATTATGAAATCTTATTCTGGCACGAAGTTTAAATACTTCTGCAAGAGACTAAGCTGGAGAGGTCCAGTTCCATCTATGACAAATTACCCCATAGACAGCTTTGGCGAACAAAGGGATAGAGAGACAGGAAAGGAGATTCTTGGAATAGAGGTATGAAAAACATTAGGATTAAATTCATGTCCAATAAACAAGAGGTTTCTGAGTTTGAATTAGTGACATGGAAGAATGAGAACCATCTGGAATCTGTACTTATTTTGCTGGTCAGAAACATAGTTCTGAGGGCCTTTGTCAAACTGTTTACTTTGTAAAAACTTAATAAAAACAAATGCCTAAGGTGGCTGAGAGAGAACTTCTTTGAATTCAGAACACCATGGCCCCTGAGGATCCATTTGAAAGTTTTTTACTCTCTCTCCACTGAGCTTCGTGCTGTCTCCTCATACAGGTCCTTTGGTTTTATTTCAGTACACAGTTGTAGAGACAAAGTCTTATATACCCATTGGAAATTTAATAGTAACATTTGGGGCGAGAGAAAACTGATTTTCTTCATTTTTTAAGTTATTTTATATGGTTCTTCCATAGCCAACCCTTTCCCCACCCCTCAAAAAAAAAAATCGTCTAAGAGGAGGGCATCTACTAAGATGCCAGCGCTTACTTTTGTAATGGAGACAACTGGGATGTTCAGATGGGCTTGTTTCCCTTTTTCATTTCTGAGGAAGATTCAGTTGCCCTTCACAGTTCAAAGGACAGGCTTCTAGCCAAGAGGGGCTGCTGAGTACAGAAGGGGTTATGCCTTACTTAAACCTCACTGTGTTCTCCAGCGGTGCTTTCACACGCCCTTGCCGGGGCCCATAACCAGTCACTCACTGGAAAGAAAGCTGATGTTAGAGGCCAGTGAGGTGACCCAGCGTTGGAAATCTGATGGGACCTCAGAATTATTTCCTGCCGATGTCCTGCTGCGCCCTTTATCATGCCTGTGCCTGTGTGAGGCAAGGGCTAAGGAGGGTGGGAGGGTGGAGAGGAAGGAATGGTGCAAAGGGACAGAGGAAACATCTTGAGGTGAAATAGATATTCCAGAAATACTCTCCCCCATCATCAATTTGCTATTCATCTTAAGTACTTTATAAGAAAGTAGGTATTGTGAGAAGCCAGACCTCAGGGAAGCCACAGAGGGAAATTGTACATTATGCACAAACTGCATTAGTGAAATTCTGATGGCGTACTGAATTCCCATCATGCTACTGCTGAGCCAGCCTCACACTGGCCTTTTGTATTCAAGTTATGATAAAGAAGAAAGCCTCGTGTCTTGTATTTTTTATGCTCAACTTATTCAGTTCAGGAGTGTGGACCCCCATACCTTGCAGGAGGCAAAGTGGAAGGCAGATGACTACTTGCCAAGACTGTCATTCTCATAAATTCCCATAAACCAAAGAATCGCCATTGGTGGGTCAAACCACAAACCTGGCTGTCTCTCTAACCAAGTAACCTGACCCTAAAATGACAACTAGGAATAATAGTTTGGAAGACAAGGTTGCTTTCTGTGAGGCATTCCCAGAATCCCACAATGATTACTTATTATTAAATGCATCATCCTCTTCAACCTATATTTTTATTTTCTAATGGAAACATCTCTTTGGGGAACAGTTCCCATAGAATTACTAGCCACAGTATGACTTCATGCTTTCTTTCATTTATGCAAAAGCTACCTCCGATTGATCTTTGAGGATGCTCACCTTGCCCTATCATTTCTGGTTTATAAACATCCGGTCTCTCTGCCATCGGCCTTCCTCTATTCAGACTGAAGGTGCTATAGGGTTCCCCTTGTCGTTCAGTCTTTCTGTCTTCTGGATATTCCCTGGAGTTTATTGGCCTAAAGTATTCTAAACATGGAACAGGATACATGCAAAAATTAAGTATAAATAATCACAGATCCTTTAAAACTACTGTAGAAAGAGGTCTCTTTTTTTGAGATCTACATGCATTTTACATTATGAAAATAAAGTATGAGCCTGTTGCTTTTATATAAGAGAAATTTGGCCTTTTTCATCATGCTGTGAAGCCTATGAAAATGTCTCTTTTGTGCCTCAAGAGATGATGCCTCATCAGTCACTCAAAACAGCTACCAGGAATGTTTTTATTCATTCTTTTTTTATTGCTAAGAATGACTTAAATGTTAATTTTAAGATTTGATTTAATTTTAAGGTCCAGAGACAGTCTAAAGTAAACATTTAGAGGAAAAGAATTAAGGCCAATAAGTGATTCTATCTTATCTATGGGTATGATTGAAATGATTTTTTTAAATGACAGTCTGTAACTATGAAGACTCTGTAACTCTGCTCTCCTTGCACAGCAAGCCTTTCAGTCTTACATCAGCTGGCGGGCTGGGGGGGGCTTGCACCCAGCTTTGACTGCCTCCTGCAGATGCTCCCTGACTGAGAGGAGTGGAATTTCCCTTTGGGGGTCTCCCTAGGTGAGGACTATACTAAAGTGTCCTTCATGGACTTTCTGGGTGCCTATCAAACCGTTTCCATTTGCACGAGATTTTACAGAACTTTAAGCCTTCTGGTTACAAAATGTTTTCTTTGTAAAACCCTCAGAGGTTTGCTTTTCCTCTTCATCACAATCGCAGGAATACAGAACTTTCTCATGATTTTTAATGGGATTCAGCTGCCCACACTGTAGTGCCTTGAGCTGTACTTTGGAATTCTCTATGTCTCCACCTTGTTTTTCACTTGCAGAGCCTGGAACTAACTAACTCATATTCTCTCTCTCTCTCTCTCTCTCTCTCTCTTTCTTTCTCTCTTTCTCCCCACCCCTCCTCCTCTGTCACACCAGCAAGAGCTCATGCAAATGAGCTGCATGTTTATGAACATGAACCTATCAGTAGATGTGACCAAGTAGAGCAGATGCCACCTTATTTCAGACACTTTTTGTTGTGGTGACACATTCTTGAGAAAGTAGATATACACTGGAGACCCCTGTCATCACGTCAGTTGGCAGCAGATAGGTGGGCCATGGGCCAGAGCAAGGCAGCTTCAGCTCCGTGGTCAGCAGAGAGGAGGAGCCAACAGACAAAAGGGAGTCAGAACAAGCCAAGAATCAGAGCAGGCCTGGCCACTGAGACCAGGAGAATGGTCCACAGGAAGAGCGTCTAAGACCAGGATCCACAGTCTGCAGAAACCAGAGGGACTCTGAATGAGGAAACACAAAGCAAGCTTTGGTGCCAACATCAAAGAAGCCATTCATTCTAATTACTTCCCGCCTCTGGATTTGTCCGCATTCCTGTAGTGCAGAGAGTAAGCCCAGTGTGGGTGGGAACAGGGAACTGAGACTGAGAGCACAGGCCCAATGGATCTGAAGTGCCTCTTAGCAAGATCATAATGACACAGAAAAAAGAAGAGTTTTTTAAAAGCATGCATGAACATTAAATGTAATATAGTTTTCCTAGTCAATTCACTCTGACTGAAAAAATCCTCTACCCTCAATGATGTTTATCTCATCTCTTCTTTGAAGCAGAACACATTTTAAATTTTGTTATCCTGTAAAATTTAATACATGACCTCCTATGATTGAGCTTCTTTTTGGGTCTCCATAGATGAGCATCACCCCTAAACTCATGTCCTCCATCTTTTTTTTTCCCCTCACCATGTTGTCCCTTGGTTCAGTCCTCAGTGTTTCCATTTTTCATTATCTGCAAAATCTTCCCTGTCTTCATAGCCCTCATGATCCAGATCTGTGTATTCTGGGAACAGGACGCTCCCAGTATCAAATTAGTTGTTCTGATCATCCTGTATGGCATGTTATGCAAATGTATGGAAAACAGGTATCTCTCACAGCCATATATGTTGGGCAAATCTCTCCCTCTCCTTGAGCTTCTCCTGCCTACTCCAGTGAGCTGCTGAATAAGAATCAGATGAAATAATGGAAGGGAGAGGATTATAAATTAAAGCAGTGTACAAATGGAAGGCATTGTTATAATAAAGTCGGATCCTTGGCTCATGTTGAGGTGAGGCTGAAATTCCTTCATTCACTCTTTCAGCTTGTTTGTGTAAGGTCTGGTGAAACATTAATCATTATTGCTCAGTGGCATAGGTTTCAGCACATCCTTTGTCTCTTCCGTGGCTTTCACAGGGTTGTCACGTCTGCCCTGAATTGACACTTCTCAGAAGGGATAGAGTGGAAAGACAGGTATCCAAAAAGGAAGGACTTGGGGGCTCTGATCAAATGAGACATCTCAGGTAGGCTCATTTGAGTTACTTCAACTCAGGAAAGAGTAACGAAAACAAAAGTATTACAAAACCCATAGTACAAACATCCATGTTCCAACTCTTGCAGCCACCAATTAAATCTAAACATATATTTTTCTCTAACAAATATGTGCCAAGCCCTATGCTAAGTTTACAACAATAAGTAATTTTCAGACTCTTAAGAAACTCACGTAAAAATAAATACACATGTAAAAAAATGTGTTCAATGTAATCATCGCGGTAGGGAGAGTATATTCAAAGTGCCATGGGAATACAGAAGATGGAGTAAATGAACTAACTCTGTATGGAGGGTTGAAGAGGAGGCAATGTGTGCATCGGGCCCTCAAAAGGATGAATAGAAGTTATTTGGAGGGTGAGTACAGTGTTCAGTACAAGAGCCGTGGTGCCAGCCCAACTGGTTCAAATCCTGATTCTGCTACTTCTCAACTGTGTAACTCGGCTAGTTATTTAGTTTTTGGTGCCTCAGTGTCCTCATCTCTAACATAGGTACAATTCTGACAGAGTCTACCCTGAGGGCTCTCATGAACAAATTCTGTCATGTGGTTAATCACTCAATGAGTAGTCACCAGTGTTGTTGTTCTTCACCAAGTCCATGAGCAGGAAAGAAATTCCCGGAATTCTTAGAGACCTGGTCACTGAACTTAAGAGACTTATAAGATCAAAGCTAAAAGGTATGTGCCAGATACTAGACATTTTACGTATGTATGTAACTTAATTATCATAACAATCCTGAAAGTCCAAAAATTTACATTGAAATATCAACAATGCCACCAAGAATATGAAGTAAGTGAAGAAAGTGGCAGACATGTGGCTGGAAGAGAATTTCACCTGGAAGGACAGGTACAACCTGAAGGGAAGAGGCGAAAGTCAAAGCAATCTCGCAGTAGTGGACTTGAGCTAAGTGAGGCCCACGTATGGCTTTTTCGTTTGCTTTCAACTTTGGTTTTTGTTTCTTTAGTTTCACTTTTGTTTGTTTGCAAGTTCCTCGCCTCAGAGCAGGGTATGGTATGTCCTTTCCAACTGGCTCCCGTTGCCACCACTCATCTCATACCCAGCCCTGAAAACACTTGAGTCTTGAAGTCTGTAACATGTGGAGGACCTAGAACTTGAGTCTCAGAGCTGCTTGTGTTTGTTAAGTGAAGTTTTTATGTCGGGCACTGTGCTAATTACTTTCAGACACATCATCCACATAACATCGTGAATAAGGTATTACTATCCCCAATGTATGAATGAGAAAACTGAGTCTGAGAAAGGTTACGCCTTTAAAGAAGGGCAGGAGCAGAGGCTCCAAAGCCAGGATTACTGTGACACGTTCCAAGACTTGTTTGACCAGAAGGGAGGATCTATCAGGGGGTAGTTGGAGTTCAGGTCAAAGAGGTTAGAGGGCCTTATAGGCCAGGCTTAGGAATTTGAACATGGCTACAGGAAGCTAGTAAATGATAGGTTTCCTTCTCTTTACAGCTTCGTGAAAATTCACCCGCAGCAAGCTATATAGACTGCCACAAAGCTTACTCTGAGGAGTGAGAGGTGCTAGGTAGGGCTGAAGATGTGCACTTCTCCTCGGAGAATGCCCAGCTGTAGGCAAGGACAGCCCTTCATCTCTCGTGACAGCACAAGGGAGGAGTGGCCATCCAATAAATATTCTCACCTAAGTTTTCTTCATATATATGGCATCATTGTGAAGAAAATGGCCACCTAGTTTCTCTCCCTGGATTCCAGTCCTTGCGAGAAATGATATTTAAGTCCTTCACTACAGAGTGCCCTCAAAGTAAAGAACAAATTCCTTAATCTTTGATCTTAAGAACTTCTTCATGATATTGTCCCTATTTACCTCTCCAACTTCATCTCTCTGCACTCCCATGATGTACCTCAGCCATTTTGATACAATTTCTCTTCCCAGAAAGCACCAAATTTTCTCCAAAACACTTCATCAGACCACACACACCCTGTAACCTCCATGATGCTTTGTATTTACTTCTGAAGCATAACCGTTCACTGAGAATGTTGTTTTGTCTACATTAGACCATAAGCTCCATGATAGTAGGGACCATTGTCCTCCACTGATTCCTTGCATCCAACACATCCCAGCACATGCTCAATAACAGGTTTTCAAATTAGTGCATAAGTGATTAAATGAGAGGATACATTCTGATCACCTGGTCTTTACTCATTGTTGGACCCTGGTCTTCAACTTGCCAGTGGGTTTTCCCCAATGCCCACCTGATTCTAGACTCCCACCCCCAACTTGGTCATTGATTTCCATCCGTGTCCATCTCCAGATCTAACATATTCACTGCCCCACTCACAATCTGAAACATGCACACACCCACAAGCACCAAAAACAAACCACCACCAACAAAACGTGTCTTCTCTCTCCTTTCTTCTCAGCACTCACAAAAACCATTGTTACTTGCCAGAGTTCTGTTGCCATGACCCGTGGAATGTTCCTGGGTCTTACAGCTTCCATTTCCTTCTCAAATCCGACAGGTGGATTTGAATGGACCTGACTGGAAAAAGAGACAGGGAGGGGAACCCTACCAACATCTTAAGTTTATAGCATGTTGTTGACGATTTCTGGAATAAGGGAAGTGTGTGTATGCATGTAGTTTGTGTGTGTGTTTGTGACATACTAACCGACAGATGTAGGTGGTCCAGCTAACTCTCATGGAACAAGCAGCCTGGGAAGAATGTGGATATCTGCCTCAGTGGAACGGGGTGGGCCCTGGATGGGCCGTCCCAGCTGCAGGGACTCAGGAGGAGTTTTGCTTATTAGCAGGACAAACCTGGAAGTCCAGTACTGGCATAACAATTATTTTACCAGTCTAGGTGGTACCACCTATGAGCACTCCCTCTGCTCCGATCACTGTGCTAAGCACTTTGCATAGATTATGTCAATTATTCCTTACATTAACCCTTTAAGATGAGAGCTCTTCTTACTCCTGTTTTAGGAGACTGAGGCACAAGAAAGCTAAGTAGGTTGCACAAGATCACACAGTGATGGACCAGGATTTGAGCCCCAGCATTCCAACATCAGAGCCTCACTCAGTTTGGTATGGTGCAAAGAGGGCAACCTTTGACAGCTGAGAATTAGAGTGAGGAAGCAACACCCACACAACCCACGTTTGTTTTTACAGTATAACTCTGACAACTGGGGCAAATGGAAGAACCATTAGACCTTAAAGAATACGTAATGGGTAAAGAGGAAAAATAGTTAAAAGTATCTTCCAACATGTTGCATTTCTCAGCATGTTCATACATTCATAACTGTATCCCATCACTACTTATAGGGAGATCAAAGGGAGACAGGGCCACACGTTGTGCTGTGCATGGGAGTGCTCCCTGGAACTGTGCAGTGCCCAGCCTGCCCAGCCTCACACGATGGCCCAAAAGGCAAGCTTTTTATGCGCACAAATTAACCTAGGTGCCAAACGGAGACCTACTAATGGGGTTCAAACTAGTGTGGCCTTTAGAAACTAAATGAGAGAAGATGTCCACACAATGAACTGGCTGTCACAGGACCCTGGAAAGCGCCGTCTTTCCCACGTGGCTTCAGAGTCTCTGTGAAGCACCATCTCCGGGCAGTTCCCCCGGCATCACTTAACCTGCCACCAGTCCTCGCACACACATTGTACTTCTCAGACTGTACAAATGCCCCTCTCTCCTCCTCAACTCTCCTCTCTTTGCTGCTACCTCCTCTAAGACCTCAACATCCATCCATCCCTCATTCATACATCATTCAACAAACCTTTCTGGAGCACCCATCACATCCCAGGCCCTGAGGTAGATGCAGAGTGACAAAGGTGAGTTGGGCATTCCCCACCTCAAGTTGCTCATAGTCTAGAGGGGGAATTAAACAAATAAAATGAGTCCTCTTCACGAAGTTTTACAATCATTCTCTTTTTATTTTCCCCAGCTAGAGGAATTCTCATGTTTTGGATGCATTTATAGTGCACGTCGTTATCAAAACAAATACATTGTAGAGAAACATAGAAAATATTTTGAATGCTGTAAATCAGTAAGTTTATTATCTATCTCTTCTGGGTTCATTTTGTGAGGAGGCAATAAAGTGCTAAGTTAAAGCTCAGTTGATTTTTTCCTAAATAGTTGCTGTTGATATGTCCTGACTCCGGACATTATATTCTACTGTGTTCCCAGGATTCAGAGTCTATGCAGTGCTTGTGAAAAGTTCAGTTGAGCAAAAAAGAACTTGTACTTCATTCTAGCCTGAAACAGATTATCTTCACTTAAGTGTGTGAGGCTTGAACAAGACAGCTATGCACGGTGCAAAAATAATTTTATCCCAGAGACATCAAATCAAGTAGCAAATTATCTCATGGGAATCACAGAAGGTGAAAGACATTTTTTAAAAATCCCCTGTAAAAAAGAGAAAAATTTTCTGGCATAAATATCAAGTCCCAGCTGGCTGTACATGTTCCATTTGAGACATGAAGGCTTAGACTGTACGCTCCCTTGGAGCAGGCCCTGTGTCTTATTTATCTCTCCAGCCCAAGCACCCGCAAGGAGCTCAATGAGTGTTTGTGAATATAAGGTGCTACTGACCAGTGTGGAAGTCCGGCCCCTCTCTGATGGCTTGTCATACTCCCTGATGTTCTGGAGAGTGGGACATCAGAGCTCCTTTCTGTTCTGTTTCTTTGTTTGGAGGGGGAGCAGAGGGGAATTGATTTGCTTTGTTTTTGAGATATGTCTCAATCCAATAGAGACCGTGATGAAATCAACGACCTTGTTTATTAGGAGAGCTTAGGTGCTGACCCACTGATCATTCCACTTGATGAACAGAGAGCTATTAGATGATCTTATCTTCCCTGTGTTCTGCACTTAATAAAATAATTGTATCCCCAGCTTTAGTATACTTGTTACTTTGAAGTTTTGCTACATTTTCACCTCAGGAATTGCAACCAGACCATTCTGTGGCTCTAGACCTCATATCTCTTCCAGAGGCTGCACTAAGGCCTTGGGAAGCTACAAGCCTTCCCATCACCCCACATGGCAGCCGCAGTCTACTTGGGTCTGGATCCCCCATGCGATCAACTTACAAACAGGAAGTGGCTTATGAAGCCATGCCTGGTCTGAAAAACACAATATCTGTGTCATGGAATGTAATATTTAATGTCAGGACCTTCTTCCTGTTCAACTTGGCATTGGTATTTGGTTTGATTTGGTGGTGAGAAATTTAAAAAAGCTATGAGAAAGTTTCCTTCCAGAGCACCTCTTAAGGAATCCTGGTTGCTTTACGGGAAATTTGTATTCCTAGCATGCATGAAATGCCCCTTTGTTACGTTAGTAAGAAGTTTCAAAGCAAAATAAACACATTTATCTTGACCATATTTAGAAATTACAATAAAAAGAAACAAAAAGGACAAGTTGATGAAATAGGAATTTTTAGAAATTTTATTCTACACATATTTTTTACTTTCTCCCTTTCCTGTAATAATTTCTTCTCAACATAATGGGTCTCATACATTTTCAGAGAATTTCATTTTATTATGTATTGAATTATATAGTGTCAGTACATTGATTAGAAATCCTCATTCTAAACTCTTAAAATTTGGTTATAAAGATTCAGAAAGAAACCAAGGAATTAAGGAGAAGTCAACGGCTGCAGCTACTGGGCCTTTATTAGGTTTGTTTATATTCTCAAGTTCTTTGCCAAACCAAAAAGTTTAAAGTTGGGTTGCATCATGCAGGTCCTGCTGCTTGCCTTCAGGTATTGGTTTGGAAGAAGAGCTATAGTGTAGGTGCGTTGAGCTCCCTGCCCCACCCCAGTACCAAACCCTTCATATTTTACCTTCCATGTTACCCACAGTGACGAAGGGGCCCTTACTGATCTGAAACAGACTTCTGGATTTTAAAGCTGGGCATTTGATGGTAAAGAAAAGCATTTTTTAAAAATTGTGGCAGAAGAAAGTGTTTATTAATTTGAGAAAGAGAGAGAGACAGAAAGAAACATTGACGTGAGAGAGAAATGTTGAACTGTTGCCTCCTGTATGTGCCCTAACCAGGGATCAAACCTGCAACCCAGGTACATAGTCTGACCAGAAATTGAGCCCACAGTCTCTTGGTATATAGGATGATGCTCCAATCAACTGAGCCACCTGGCCAGGGCAAGAAAAGCATTTTTTAAAAAATGTATGTTGTTGAACTACGTCAGATGGCCAAGAGAAGTAATTTTAAAATTCCTGCTGTACATTGTTGTTGTTCTTTTCCTATCTTCTGGTCAATCATGGTGAGTAAATGTGGTTCTTCTTCCTGAAGAGCTAGAGAAATGTACTATCCATTCTGAGAGTCACGGTTAGACACTTCCTGTGAGCCAGTTCTTCCTAAAAGTGGAAAATTCCCATAGGTGTAGATCGATTCTGGACTTATTTTTGTGCTCATTTTGTTTCTCCTGATCCAGTACCCTCCTGAAAAACAAGTGACGGTACAATATCGACCCTGAGAAATAAAGTAAATTGTCACGGGGCACACGAAGAAGTCAGGTGTGCTTGGCCTCTTCCCTCCGGGATTGCATACAATTTGTCTTTATACCTGCTTCTCCCTCCTCATGCATTTATTCACTCACTCAATTCATACATTCATTCCAAGCATTCATTAAGAACCAGCTGTTTGCCAGGAAATAAAAAAAGAAAAGAAAATACTGAAGAATCTTGCCATTACTCGGGGAAACATACATAAAACAATTTAACTAAGTTTTATTTAAAGTGTGTAAAATTTAGTTGTAATAATACTAATAGATGATATTTTCATAGCATTTACTATGTGCCTGAAACTGTTCTACATGTTTTCATTATATTAACATATATATTAATCCTCACAACAATCTTACTAAATAGCCATTATTATGATCCCATTTAACATGTGGTGAAACTGAGGCAGAGAAGTTAACTGACTAGCAGCTAGGAAATAGCAGAACCAGTATTTGAATCCAGGCAGTCTGGTTCCAGAGACCAGACTCTTTGGCCATTGCATACCATGTACATATATTTTATGTGGAATTTAAATACTGCAGCCTGAAGTCACCGGGGAGGCTGTCAGTAGAAGATGCGGTTCTGGAGCAGAACCTTAATGATGGTCTGAGGTTTAGACTGTGAAAAGGGTGCAACTGGACTTTCTGGGAAGCAAGAATAGCATAAAGGAAAGCGGGATTTGGAAATGAACATGGCGTGATAGGAGGAATGACTACCTTGCAAAATCGTGTGAGAAAATTTTTATAGAGGGCCTCGAGTACTGGGTTTAAAAGTTCAAACAAATCTGTGAGCAAGTGTGTAAGCAAAGAATTGACTCATTCACACATTCCCATCCTGACAGCACTGGAAGGAACCTTAGAAAGCATCGGCTCCAACTCGTTTTGTGACTGTGGAATCTAAAGGTCCGGAAGGTTGAAACTCTCAGTGTCACTTACCTGGTAGCAGAGCTAGAACAGAACAGAACTCTCCTGATTTGTACCCTGATGCTACTTCCAGTGTTCCCAGCCACTCTGGAAGATTCACCTGGCAGAGGCATTTGGTTCAGCTTGGGAGGCAGAGACAGAGGCAGGATGACCTATGAGGCTGTACTCTAAAATCCAGGTGCAGCACTGGAGGCCTGGGCTCAGTGGGCATGGTAAAATTTCCAAGAAAGGACAGAGAGCTTGACTGGATAACAATAACAAAGGAAAGGAAAGAGCCAAGGTGCCTCCAAGTTGACATAGCTTTGATAGAAATAGGGAAACTGGACAAGAGTGGACATAGAGATCATCTGTTCAGGCTTAGTACCTATGAGAGGTGGAGCAGAACTCATTTTACTTAGTGCATGTGGCACGTACTGTAACATGATGTTCAGACTCCAAGGCCCTTCGCAATTTTTCCATGAAGCAGTTGCCACCATCATGAGTGTGTGAGCAAGTCCTTGCCAAGACTGGGAGATGAACTTAACTCAGTTTTGCTTTGATATCCATTGTCTCCTCCATCCTGCTCTTGTTTGGTGGTTCCCTCTACTGCCAATCAACCCCAGGCGTGCCCTCCTCCCTCAGAGACTGAACGGAAGGGTGGCAAAGGGTGTAACCTCTGAATGCAAATGGCTTGAGTTTGAATCCTGTTCTACAACTCTTGTGTGATTTGAACAAATCACTTAACTTCTTTGTGACTCAGTTTTCTCATCCGTAAAATGACACTGTGCTCAGTCCTTACTTTCTAGCAATGAGTATTAAATGAGTTAATACACGGAAAGCACTTAGAATAATACTTATACTCAGCAAACAGAGTAAATGGTAGCTCTGATTGTGACTGTCCCATGATTCCACTGTGCTTCGTTATGATTCTAGGTTTTCTTCTGTATGGTAGCCTGGAGAGGGAGTTTTTCCCTCCCCCCAGGCAGCCTGTTCCCTATGGCTGCTGCTGTAGCTTGAGCGTGTTTTGTTCACCGTGGGAAGACCCTTCTGCTTCACAGCAAAGGTCATCCTGGGCCCCCCCAGCTCCTCACAGCTGAATCCCTGCCCAGTAAACCACCAATCACCCTCACACATACACACACACAACCCTGGTTTGTTCCCAGGGTGAAAAACGCCTCCTTTCCCCGTTTTCATGCAATCTCACAACATTAAACTGCTCAAAGGCCATCCGGCTTTCATTACCCAAGAACTCTCCGAGTAAGCACATCACCCTGTTCTGGAGTCTGTCTAGAGAAATTCAAAAAGTAAGTTTTCCGCTTCTTGAAGTAGGACTGATAAGGGATTAAAAATAAATACTTGAGAGGCAGCTGGACTTAGATTCAAATCCAGTCTTCACATGTACTTGCTACGTGACATTGGATAATGTAGAACCTCTGAGTCTTGGCTTCCTCGCTTATATAGAGGAATATTAATACCTGTCATGCCTGTTGTAAGGATTAAAGGTCATAAACCTTTGGGAAGCATAGTACCTGGCACAGTGCTCAGTAAATTCTGACTGTTATTATCACTGCCATGACTTCATCATCCTCCAAGCCACAACAAGCATATGTACTTCTGCATTATTAAGGACATGACTACAAAGCCAGCCCCGATTATGAGTACACCTACGGTTCGAAATGTAAAGGTTTTTAAACAAAGTGATATCTTGGTTTTGGCTTTAATAAATCAACCAAGTTGTTGCTGGTGATGACAGGTGGTGGTCAACATAAGAAGCTCTCAGAGTAAAGTGGTAGCCAAACCATAATCTCCTTGCTTTGATTTGATCTTGAATGTTGGCTCCTCAGGCCGGAGGTGCCAATGGCAAGGTCACCAGCTGAAAATTTCAGTCATTTCTTTAAGGCCTAAGGATATCAATGCCATGGGTTGCTGAGTTATTGCCAAGAGAGCTCTTTGAAGAGACTTACCACTATTCTAAGGTCCCAAGTTGATACTATAATGTGATGCTACTGTCTGCCTTGTATTTCCATATTCTTGATAAAGATATCATCAGCTAATTAGCAGTTTTAGTTTTTTTTTGATAGCTCCCTGAGGTATGGGAATAAGCTGGGCATGAAAATGTACAGCTGTTGGTTTTATCTGAAGCTAATTCTTAAAAGTAGAATGAGCTGGCTTCTCTAGAAATACAGTTGAGGTGGCAGTTACACCCCCAAATCCCTAGGGAGTCCTATGTACAATATACGGCTCCAGATTCATGCCTGTCCCTGTCCATGAAGGTAACCTTGAGGGTCCTTCCAACTGATTTTAGCCACAATGATGTTCTCATTCCTCCTCTGTGCATTCAACAGAACAAGGCAAGGCTCAGGTTTGCAGCAGGATGGACACTAACTCCCCAGGTCCCTAGCAGTCAGGGGCTGCTTGGGTTAGTACCCAGCAGACTATTTTCCATACATATTTCCTTCCTTTTTTATTATGTTCTCCGGCATTACTATTGTCTAGATTACTCTTCTATTTCATATTTTCTCTTCTAATTTGGTCTCTGACATTTTGAAAGATTAATTTTTATTATATGCTAAGTAAACTGGGAGAAATTTAAAAAATTTTGATAAGTGTTTATAGAACTCTACTTGATTGTGTAACAAAAATTGTAAATTGTAAATACAGGGGCAGAAAATCTGCCCGCTGGTGAACTATCTTCTAGGACTGCAGGAATAAGACCCCAACAGAGGTCATAGCTCTCCTGTTCCCTTTAAGTCAAATCTGAGAGGGCGCCTTGGACTTCCTGAAACTTCTAGTACCCCAGCCTGCCCCCACCCCCACACTCTGATGTGCCACTGACTGTGTCTGCCATGTCTCTCACTTGACAGAATTCTGACTAACCTAAGCTGTAAGGAATTAAATGGGAGGGTATACAGAAGCTCACAGACTCTGTGGAAAGGTCAGAGAACCAGACACAGAACCCAGACAGGGAGCAAAGGAAGCCCACAGCCCAGTTCTCCTGCCACATAAAGAACTTGGCTCAAGCACTGCCATCTCTGGGGACTACGTGCCATGGTTGTTGGCACAATTGCCACTGAACAGTAGATGCCACCGTCACCAAAACGAGCCCTTCACTGTCCAGGCTTCTCAATGTCACTCATTCCAACATTAAAGCCCCCCAGTGGGACCACCATGTTGGCTTCCCACCAAACATACGATGTCCTCAAACACAGGAAGGGGATTCAGATAATGGGCAGTCCAAAACCAACACAGGCTCACTTTCCCTCCCATCCTCCACTTGCTCCCATTCTACCTTAAATTTAGACAAAGCTTCTGTTTTGTTTCCCCCAAATTTCTTTTAATCCTTATAATATTATTATTCCTATTTCACAAATGAGGAAACCAAATATCTTAGTCGGTTTGGGCTGTAACAAAATGCCATAGACCAGGTGGCTTAAGCAACAGGCATTTATTTCTCAGAGTTCTGAAGACTGGGTGTGAAATCCAAGATCAAGGTGCCAGCAGATTTAGTGTCTGGTGTGGGCCTGCTTCCTGGTTTGCAGATGACCACCTTCTTGCTGTATCCTCACGAGAGAGAGAAAGTTCTGGTGTCTTCATCTTCTGATATGGGCACTAATCCCATCATGGGGGCTTTTCCCTCAGTACCTCATCTAACCCTAATTACCTTCCTGAGGCCCTGCCTCCAAAACCATCACCCTGGGGAAGGGTTTAAAATATATTTTCCGTTTTTGTTTGGAGTTTTTTAAGTTTTTCAGATTTTCGAGGGGAAACAAACATTCAATTCATAACACCAAATCTTAGAGAGGTTAAGTGATTCTACAAGGTAGTAAAAAGTATTTTAATACTTCTAGATTTTTGCTTCATGCATACATTTTAAAACACTACTAATTAATTGTTGGTTTAAAACATTGTTTTGTTTTGGCAATGGAATCTTCTCTTTTTCTAATGAAACCTCACAAAGAACCTCAAAATCTAAGGTAGATAAAAGCAGAGCCACTCTGGTTAGAGAGTAAGGGAGAACAGAGCCCCATCTGCTCGGCCTCACACTCCTCATTTCAAACATGTGAAACCCCACTGAGGTTTAAAAACTGCTTTTGCTTCCCTCAGTAAGAAGGGTCTGCCATTCCAGGTCCATTTTCTATCACTACGCCTCTAGCCCTGGGCTCAGGGACAGGAGGTAGCTCTGAGTGTAAATTAAAAAACTCACTATTCATACCCAAATTTGTCCATGGCCATGCTCCAGCGTTTCTTAAAACAAGTTCTATAAAATGCTAGTTCCTCAAGGTATCAATAGTGATAAATGAGAAAAATCAAGAAGGTTTTGTCAATGTTGAATTTTTCGCTTCAGCTAAATATGCAGAAAACAGTAAGTTTGTAAAAACTAAAAACATTTTTTTACCTATAAAGAAGGACTCTCAGAGAGCATTGTGACACTCCAAAGGAGAGGGATAGTAGAGTTTTCCAAATATTTGACCAGAGACCTATATTTCAAGTAGCATTTCAACGGCCTACTAACCATTTGGCTATTCTTAGAAGCAGAATGAGTTGGTTTTTGCCCAGCCATTTTTCTTACAAGAATTCTTATTAAACTTGTAAATCTCAGGAGAAATGCTGAATTCTGAGGGATCTGGTTTATGCAGCAGCATCTCTCTGTAAGGTAAAAAGGTACATGTAGACAGTGTGACTCAGAAACACTGAGAAAAATCCCAGAGTGGATATTCCTAAGATAGTAACTACATTAATTACAACTCTCTAATTCAAAAAGGTCTATAAAATTCAATTACAAAAGTCAGTGAGGTAAAGGGAAATTTGCTTTCACACTCACTCTTTTTAAGCTGCTAGTGTTTATATATTTATCCCTGCAGGGAAATTGAGTTGTCTCCAAAGGTCTGATCCGAATGCAGAAAGGAACCAAAATTCTGAAGAAGAAATGATTTAGCCAGGTGGAAGGCATCAGGCTGCCCAGGGCAATCTATTCCAGGTGGACAGCGGTAACTTACCACTCGACTCTGTCCAAGTCAGAAGTGTGGCCTGATTTATAAACGTCTCACAATCCTCAACTGCCTTTTGCCTCAAATTGAAGCTGCTCAGCCTGGAATCCAATCCCATCCTCAGCTGCATCTTTATCTCACTAATGCGCTTCTCACGTTAGATCAGTTGCTTACTGATGTGAGCCTCAGGGTTTTATTTTGGTATAAAATTGGAGTAATCCTTACTGCTCTGTCAATTCTGAGGGCTGTGGTGGGAATTAATCATTGTGGTCAGGACCAAGCACAGCCCACACTGCACCTTTGTGCTAACTGGAAGAAGGCAGCCCCTTCTGGAAGTATGCAGCCTGCTGGCTCAGGCTCGGCTAGTGGCAAAGGCTGGATTTCAACCCCAGACATTTCAGAAGCCTGGTGTCACCTGCCCAAATGCACATTTGGCATGGGTACAAAACGCGACGTAAACTGAAAAGTGGTTCCATAAGGCAGCATGTTGTGGAGCACTCCGGGCAGGACCACATTTATCTGGGTTTTGTTGCTGTCCCTGCCGCAGCAGCTGCCTGGCCTGGCCAAACTCAGTGACTTCTCTGAACTACAGTGTCCTCATGTGAAAGATGGGAAAGACAGCAACTAAGATTTGAAGATTAAATGAGATAATGCCTGAAACGTGCCCAGAATGTAGTAAGTGCTAATATAAATGTTAGCTATTACTATTATTATATTTAGTGCATGGAAAATGGATTTTTTACATTAGTGTCATTTTTATTCTAACATAGATCCTATGTTCCAGCCAAGTTGATCTTCTTGACGCAACAACACGTGTCCGTGACTTTCCCTTTCTCACTAGGAAGCAGCGCACTCTTTGCCAATCTGTGGCTCTCACTTTGCCATGCGCCTGGTGTTTTATCCAATCACTTATATTGTACCATAATATTACTGGAGACTGGTTAATACCTTACGATAAAAATGCTAAGTTAAAAAAAAACAAGATACATATATTGAATATTCATACCTCAGCTTTGTAAATAAATAATTTTTAATTCTTTTTTTATTGTTGTTCAGTTACAGTTGTCACTATTTTTCCTCCATTACTCTACCCTGCCCTACACACCCCCACCTCCTACATTCAATCCACCCCCCTGGTTGCCTTTACAAATAATTTGTAAAGTGTATATGTTCAGTCAGTCCAGCCTTTGCACAGGCTTGATATGTGTGAATTTCAGTTACCATGGGTTATTTAAATAAGTCACTCAACAACGGTTCAAATTTCAATTACCCTAATACATTAACTATGAGTAATTGCATCAAGTAAAACTTCATTGCTAGAAATTCAGTCCACAAATCACTGTGTAAATGTCAGATGCATATCACAATCAGTAGCCAATCACATTACTTCTTTCCAAGTCTGTCTGTCATTGGTCACTGAACTCAATAACAGATGTTATTCACAAATAGCAAAAGTGTGTAATCGTGTTGCCTCTTTGTCTCCCAGTGATACACTCACATGGCATTTTTCAAAAACCAGAAAGAGGGAATTGGTTAACGATCATTAAAGAGCAGCAAAGAAGTGAAAAGTGATAATGGTTGAAGTAGGACTTGAATTAATATAAACGAAACTGTAGAAGAAAGAATTGACCATGGGATATTGACATTGCTGCCCTTTGAGGGATTCCAGATATGAAATCAGAGGAATCTGGGAAAGGTGAAACTGACATACATGAGGAAAGTGGTTCTGAGGAAAAGGACAGAAATGTCCCAGAGGAAGTGATTCTGGCAAACCAACCAACCAACCCTTTACATGAAATGACCTCTCAAAGATATTTCACATCATTGAAAGTACCTAGAATAAAATATCAGAAGCTGATTTAAACTTAGAAAGGAGTGTGATAGTTTGCCAAAGCCTAGAAGAAAATGATTGCTCTATATTATCATGTACACAAGGAAAAATAGACAAACACCATTCAAAATACTTTTAACTTTTTACAGAGAAATGAAACACTTTAATTCTTAGTGTTCCAAATATTTTAAATTACAGAGCGCTAAATATTAATTTTATTATTCCTTGTTTCCCTATGTATTTATAACCAACAGTAAGAGAGTTTTTAGTGTTTTGCCAAAAAACTTTAAGGGTGGCAGAACAATTGAATTTTCCCCATTGATTAGTCAAATGACTTGGTGTGGTTCCAACGTGCATGGTCATCTTCACAGTCCCGCACTCAGGCAAAGTGACAACTGCCCGTCCCTATGTTGCCGTAGAAAAAAATGACTAGGTGAAAATACAACAAAAAGTTAACATGGATATTAGAATTGCAGCAGATTTTAATATTTTCTCCTGAAATTTTTAATATTTTCAAATTGTTCTGCAGTTAGCACACACTAAATTTGTAACTAGAGAAGGAATTATTTACCAAAAAAATCCAACAACCCTGGTTTAAAATTCAGTTCCACTGGAGTGTAAGACATCTTTGATGGGCCCTCTCTGTTCTTGGCTCAGGGCCCCTTCCACCAAAATATAATTAAGGTGCTCATTGCTGGTGTATAGTTCTGTAAAGGCATCTGGGTTATTGTCTGTGATTTTCTTAACAATCCCAACTCCACAGAAATTTCTTATATACAGGGACAGTGTGTTTAATGTGTTATGCCTCCCAATGCCCTGGAGTACCTATTATCACATCAGATGATATTTGAACACATTTGAAGAAACTTCAAATAAAATTATTTAGGTGCTCTACTCATTTTATTAAAAATTCAATTTCTTCCAACAACACATTGTTAAGAATGTACAGGCCCCTCATTCATGATGGTTACATTTTTGGTTTCCATAGTAACTATAATTCAACCTTAGAGTCTTAACACATTTCTTTGGATTACAACAAATGAGGTTAATTTTTAAAACCTATGCACATAAAAACAAAGTTGTTATTGTTATAGAAACTACAATTTCTATTTATTAAATATTTGTGAAAAATTAATATCTCACAAACTATACTTTAAAAATATATGCCACTTGTTACATATGTGTTATGTGCAATGACAGACAAAACCTGCGCCTTCCTGTTGCAGCACCAGACATTTTCACAGGTTCAGTCTCTACCTCAGCTTAGGCTCAGGGACGTAGGCAGAGATGGCAGGTGTATGTCGTCATTTTTGTCATTTAGTTCAGCACCCACTGCATTTGGCAGTTTTTACCTAAACCACCTTCTTGTTTTTCATGTTATACTGATAAGTTACATTTCAGTGCATTGTGGTCAGCTTATGGGGACACAGCTGAGGCCTATGTCACCACAGCTCAGCCTCCAGAGGGAGGTGACCCCTGCAGAAGACAGCAGGCAGAGGGGTTCCCTCAAGCTGCCAGCTAACAGCTCCGGATTTTCCCTTTTGACAGAGAGAAGGTTTTTATAGTGTAGCCATTAAGTCAGCCAAAGAAAATCTCTGTCTTCCTTCTGAGACTTTATCATTTGTCTTCCCTGGAAGAATGTGAGCAAGCGAAAGCAAAGACACATAAATTATAATTTCAAAATACACTAGAATTTTTAGCCCCCACCCTTTTTAATAAACATCACCCTCCTTGCAGGCTTCCTAAATTGTACCTGTCAAAATGGGGAATTGAATGACTGTTTACAGAATTGTGTCAGTGAGTACCTACCGACACTTGGCTGCTGCCCACAGACTCAGGTGCCTCTCCATGGTCTGTCTGCTGGTCCCTGCCCTCAGCCAGGGGAGGCTACAGTCAGCATGCAGACGTCCCAGACAGGGTGAGCTCCTGTTTCCTAATGGCAGATTCAGTAGTTCTGATTCTATCTGCCCTGCTGGGGCCTGTGGGCTTCATTCCCAATGAGAATAATCGAGGTAAGACCTGACTCCCACTTCTGGGTCCCGGAACGCTTGTTTGATGTTTTAAGTACAAAATTAAGGACAGCAATTTGAAGTGTTTCATGTACATTTATAAAGCCCATCCCTCCACCTCTATGAAATTCACATTCCTTCTTCCAGAGAATCAAATCCCCATTCTCTCTGAACCAAAGCTGGGACCGAATGGCCTGGCACAACCTGGTATGCTTTGGGGGAGAGCAAAATAGGCTGTGTGAGATAGAAACACCAGAGTGAACTGGTGATGAGACCTAGGTGAACGCAGGGCATTTTTTGGACCTCTTCCAGGGACTTACTAAGAACAGGAAGTGAGTCTGTGTTTTAACCCTCTTCCTCAGCGGGAATCCAGCTTCCCATAACACTGAAACTGGGAAATAGGGCAGGAAGGGTCCCGGCTGTACACACATGGCAGGACTTTGGTCAGAGCTGTAAGCAAGAGCAAAACTGACTGCTTTGAATTTTCATTCCTTCCTTTGGAGAAAGTGCCGTCAGGGAAACAGCTGAATGATACATCATTGGGTTCAGTCTGAATAATGCAGCCTCAACAGAAGATGAAGGGAGTGGGACTGTGTGGGGAACCATCAGAGGGAGTTTGGGGGTATTCTTGCAGCCTTGGCATGTCCATCAGCATTTTCTCCCCAGAGTCCACATGGATCAATGAACCAGGATCCTTGGAATAGGCAGACTGGGTAGATACTTATAAACTATGACATGACAGTTTCTAAAAGACCTATCTTACCAAAGCTATATCAATTCCCTCACTCTGAATGCCTGAAACTTCACTTTTTGAGTTCTAGTTTTAGGCTCAGGCGCTATCTTTTAGAACTCAAATTTCTTCTTTGGAAATGTCATGTATATTATTAGATCCCACTTCTCCAAATTAATTTATAGAATACTTTAACTTTCTCTTAAGAGAGACTAGGGAATAGAATACTCTAGAATAGTGGAACACGAGACTGGTAAATTTTGATATTAGAAAGGATGAGAACAAAACCTGCTTCCAGGGTGAACAGAAAAATGGTAAGACCTTTACCAGTGTGAAGATTCACCCCTGGAGTGAACTGTCAGAAAGAAAGAGTATTTAGAGAGGAGGCCATGGGGTACGCCCTGACAGCATCCAATCCAGCTGTATCTGCCAAATCAAAGCTGACAGGAGGAAGGCCCTCTGTTCTGCAGAAAAGGCAATTAATCAAGGTGAGCTGGGGATGATACTATAGATCAGTTACATGCTATAAAACAGAAAGCACTAACTTTTCTATTGGGTTTACACTCAGGTTCACAAGAACTTTTCAATAAACCCCTTGCTTTCCTTACAGTCTAAAGCAATCATGGGTTTTTGCCATTCTGATTTTTTTAATACTAAAATGTTGCCAATAATTAATTAATGGCACTTGAATGTGAATGAAATATAATTTCCACAAACTTGAATTTATAATTCCCCTATTTTAGAACTTGCACAATTTTATATGTATTTTGGTTTATACTTGTGAAAAATGTTTTACTTCCACTGGTGTTGAAATCAGAGCCACCACTGTTTTCTGCAGCAATGAAATATTATGTCTGATTGCTCGCAGAACTCATGTTCTTACTGATGTTCCTCTCTCGCCCTTTTGATTAAAAGGCAGCAACAGCAAAAGACAAGGCTTGAGACTGAGAGCTGCCTGTTATTTTTATGCCTTCTCTTGTCACAGTAATTTTAAACCCAGACTTCACATTTCACATCAGACTGAACTATGAGGCTTTTTCAAATTGTGGACTTCTTAGGGAGAGAGCCTGTGTGTGTGTGTGTGTGTGTGTGTGTGTGTGTGAGAGAGAGAGAGAGAGAGAGAGAGAGAGAAATTCTACAGGAAATCTGATGCATAGCCAGAATTGAAAACTCACTTTTTTAACTTCAGGGAATATTTACAAAGAGTTTAAGTTTGGGGTTTGGGGTTAGGGGGTAATTTCACCCACTTAGACACTTCCTATGTGTAAGATCCTGACAATTAAGCAGATCAAAATGTCATATGCACGCTCCTCTCTGCCTGAAGTAAGGAAGAGCTGTGGATTCCTCGACACTGACTTTTTAAATGCACTACTTCATATGAGGGTGGAATTGTTTTGCATCCTGAGGGTGGTGGCCCAAGCTGTGGCTGAGCCCCAAGGCTCATGGTTAAGCAGTGACGCTTTTGTGGTTGGTGAACACCACTTGCCATGTGGGCATGTTGGAGGATGGGAGAGTCACCCTGAGCAGAACCCCACTGCCCTGGTTCAAAAGTTCATGGGCCCAGAAAGGGTGATGGTAGAGTAGAGGCCAGACAGAAATGGTTTCTTTCACACGAGAGAATGCAGAGAAGCAGAGACTCCCAGTTCTAGGCAGACTGCATCCTGCGTGTACTCAAGGTGCAGACTTCTGGCTCTGTTGTCACAGGTTTGTGCGTTACACAGGTACTTTCCACCTCAGGAAAAATTGCACAGCATTTGACTGACATGTCAATATTCCTTTTTAAAGTATGCATTTAATACAGCCAGTGAGCCTAATTGCATTCTGTAAAAGGGGGCATTGGTTTGTAAAGTAACGTAACCTGTAGTGTGCATTCAGGCTTTCTCCCTGACATGTGTAAGAACTTCAACAGATATTGCCTACTGTGTGCCATGTGCTAGGTGATGCTGGAGCACAGAGAGAAATCAGACTTGCATCATACCTTAAAGTGCTGACCTTATATTTTTAAAGACAGAGCAGAACATGCATAGCACATGCCACACAGCACAAATAAAGTGCTTTGCTATTTCCAAATGAGGAGATTGACTCCAGCTGAAGGCGATTAGAAGAGGCTCTCTGGAGGAGATGCATGTGTCCTGGACCCAGAGGGATAGGTAGGACTTAGATAATATCAAGCTTGGGGAAAGCGCCAGGTGGGGTGGATTTCTAGGCAAAGGGAATAGGGGAGAACAGAGGCATGAGAAAAAAAGACCTGGGTGTAGACAGCAGGTAAGCTAGAATGTGGCATATGTAAAGGGGAATGGCACCCTCTGACACCTTCCTAAGGGCCATCTTGGCTAAGTTACTGAACCTCTCTTTGCCTCAGTTTCTTCATCTGTGAAATGAGGATAATAGTGTCTACTTCCTAAGGCTGTGTGTGAAACAAATGAATTAATTAATATATGGAGATTACTTAGAACATTCCTTGGTACATAATAAATGTTCTATAAGTGTTAGATCTGAGTTATTAGTAATGAAAGGGGTAATGGAAGAGATTTGAAGACCGGATGAGCTCTAAGATCCTTCTAGTTCTAAGGACCCAGCATGCAAGGCTGCTGTGAGTTGTGTGTGGTCTCTGAGGGAGGCCACCAGCTTCCCAAAGCCCCTGTGCCATTGAACCTGGGGACAATTGTGCACAACAGTGTGGGAGGAGACAGAGGCCTGGAAACAAAGACAGCTCTGCAAACAGACAGCTGCTGCTCCTAACTTGTGCTGTTAACAGTGATACAGAGTCTGAAGGAGAGGAAAGAGGCCCATTTGTCGTTCCCTTCCCTCCCAGTGGAAAACTTCCTATTTAGAATTTCCTTCAACTCTTCTGTCTTCTTTGGCAAATAAAGGATTTTAAAAAGAGTGAGAAAATAAGGAGCTTTGCTATAGAGAGGGGAGAAAGTAAAAAGAAAAACAAACCAAAATGAACAGAAATCAATGTCGTAATCTGTAACCACAGACACAGGATGTGAGCCCAAGAGCCCCACCTTCGTCTGTCCCTCCGTGCTGACCTCAGAAGCACACAAAGTCTAACTGAGAAGTCTAATGAGGCAGGTCGTCCAGGTGTGAGGCGAAAGTCAGCATCACTAGCTTGTGATATTTCATCATCTTACTTTTTTTGTTATTGTGGGAAAATCGGTATCCGAGATTATACATATTTTGGGTGGACAATGTTATAATTTGCTATTTGTATATTCTACATAGTGATCACCACTGTCAGTCTAGTTACAGCACATCACCATATAATTCATCCCCTTCACCCACTTCCCCCTTGGAAGGCTGGCACAGGCTTCCTCTGAGTCTCTATTCTTCAAGGTTGCCAGCCAAGTTCTGAAAGATAAATGACCTTTCATGTAAAATACCCTTGGTTAAATCTGAAACCAATGCCCTTGGAAACCTCTTACTTCTCTGTGCACGCTTCTCTTTGGAGTCTAGTTTCATCCCTGAGTGACTTCTGGGTCCTCAGGCTTGGGAGAGGGAGTCAGGAGTCGTGGTGGCCAATTCCACTCTCCTGGCCAGCCTAATTGCCAGCCATCACCCAGATTCTCGACTGCTTTCACTAAAAAAAAAAGAAAAGAAAAAGTTGTCAGAAAACTTCAAATCCCAAATCTGAAACCCCGGTGCTTCATAAATTCAAAGTGATATTGTTACTATTCTATTTTGTAAAAATTATAGCCCCCTCACTTTTTCTCTAGGACAGGTATAATAAACAAGACAGTTTGCTTATAATTTTTCCCCTTTCTTACCAATTCAGAGCTCTCCCTTGAATTTTCAAAGGGAATGAGTTACTAGAACACAGAGTTATTATAGTGGATAGCAAAATAAAACATTTGAAGCCCAGGGACTTGATTTTTTGCTTCACTCAGTAACATACAGGGTTAGGCAAAAGTACGTTTATGGTTGTTTATATGGAAAATAATAAAATAATTAATAAAAAATAGCACAAGAAAAAACTGTGTTTTATGTACTCACAACTGTAAACCTACTTTATCCCCGCCCCTGAATTTTGGAAGAGCACCAGTAATTGGGACATTTACTTATCAGTAGGGATCTGGACCTCACTTGCCGATATCTGAAATCCATTAGGCTCTTGCAGAGCACTGTAACCAAGGTGAGAAAGGCTAGATGTAGAATTACAATTACCAAAGGGAGAAGAGTTCACTGGGTATTTAACCACACTGGCATTTGGCTACCAAACTCTGGGTCTTTCTTCACAGTCCTGGCACATCCATTTGTACAGGAGGTTAATAATAGCATCATGCCTACATCCCCCCACCCCAAGTTACAGCTAAATAATAATTTCCACGATAACCTTTATTTTTATGCAATTAAGAATTTAAGATAGCAATTTTGCCTATAATGTCTAATCCCAGAATTTATATTTGGCTTTCTCAAAGAAAGTTGTGTCCATTTAACTTTATCTGACAATATGAGAGAAATATGTCTTTAAAAGTACAGATTTTAATTAGCTAGGCCATTTGCCTTTCTCCGAACCATCAAACCCTGGCCATTGTGAAAGTCAGGGAGCCAGATGAGATAGAACGGTGGTCAGATACAGGAAGGCAATTCCAGGGCTTGCAGCAAGCAGCGGTGCCAATAACTTGTGTTAGTAATATGCACATTATTTTGACCAATTAGCACTTGTCATTGGAATAAAAATTGAGTGATTTAAAAAAATATGTGGGCAGCATTTTTAGAACTTAGAGGGAAAGTGTATTTTTCACCAGTAACTTTTAGAAGCAATCTGATGCCTAGATGTTGACCTTCAAGCTACCTCTCCTAGCCCTGGGGCTTTTCCTGGCATTTCCTGGGTACCCCATTACTAACCTCCCCTGTGCCCTGGGTCGAGCTGAGCCCCAGCTTTTGGAGCTTTTGGCTAGGGTTGGGTGGAGGGCAATCCAACAATACTGCAAAGGGAAGCCACGCCTTATAGCTCAGCTCAGCTTGTTTTTTAGCATCTTTCAGGAAAAAAGATCCTTGTGTCTTAAGTCTGGGAAACCTGCCTTCCTCCACCTCTTTGGTGAGAAGAGACCTATGTAGGAAATACTTTCACATCAACACATGTTGCCCTATTTCCCTTTATTCATTTAATGGTGGCCTTACATTTAGTGGTGAAACTCCCAGGCTCAGTCACTAAAGGACTCATGAATGCATTTGTTTGGAGTTTTAAAAATTTCTGGAAATTTAGTGAAAGGTTCAAGAATGACCTCCAAGTTTAGGTTGCTGCTTAATAAAAAATAAAAAAAAAACTTTTTAAAACTTGTTTATGCATACAACAGCACATGTAAACCATAAAGTGGGGACTCTGACAGGTTAAAAGCCTTGATCCCTGAGGGTACTATGAAACCTTTTCCTACTAAAGGCAAAGGGTAAGGTCCTGTGTCCACCAATATACAGAGAAATGCCCCCAAATGCCTGGGCTTGACACCACTGGGCAATTTTAATAGTCCCCAACATAGCTTAGCCATTTAATTTATTTACCACTTTCTTGACAGTTGATAGTTTCTGATTTGAAGCTTTAATTTTCTTTGTCCCGCCTTCCCAATTAGAGAGTAAGCAGCCAGGAGACAGCTCATCTCAGCCTTCCTGCCAAGCCTCATAACACCAAAATCAACCTCCCAAATGAAGAATATGACATCCTGCTACTCAAAATGTCTTCCTCTACATCCAGTTAGCTCTCCACCTGTGCATGTCCTCTTACATGGAAATTCGCTGGGGGAAGACTGGTTTCTGCCAATCACTCCTAATGTGAATTACTTTGGTCAAATAACAGATGCTCCTGGGAAGAGAATTCACTGAGGAAGATAGAAGTAATATTTGAACTGTGGAACACTAAGAGAGGGTGGCCAGCAGAAGGAAGGCTTGGAAAGGGAATTCTCACTGACTCTGTGACTTGGTTTGTGGCTCTTGTGACCTGTCCTAAGTATAGATGGATGATTTGGAGCAAGGGTGGGCAAACTGTAGCCAGTCACCATTTTTGTTTGGTTCTCAGGCAAAGGGTAGTTTTTACATTTAAATGGTTGGGAAAAAAAGGCCAAAGAAAAATACGAATTTGTTTTTTTAATTGAATTTATCGGGGTGATGTGTTAATAAAATTATATAGGTTTCAGGTGTACAGTTCTACAATACATCACCTGTATATTAAAAATTACTATTTTATGACACATGGAAATGATATAAAATTGAAATTGCAGTATCTATAAAAAGTTTGGTTGACACACAGCCATGCTGGTTCATTTATAGATCAGCAGTGGCTGCTTTCTCACGAGATGGCAGAGGGCTCTGGCTTCAGTGGACGCCATATGGCTTGCAAAGCCAAATATTTATTTCCTGCCCCTTTACAAGCAAAGTCTGTAGACCCCTGATATAGAGTAAAGGATTTTTTTTGTTTGTTTCTTTTTAGCTTTAGTAATTTTGGACTAGCAGCTTTTTACTATTCATAAAATTAGCAAACACTATTTCTTGCTTTTAGAAAAATATTAGCATATACAATTAGTTACAGAGGTGTTTGTCTCAAAATTGTTAAAACATGCCCATGTGTGCACACACACCACGAGGTGTTAATTGGATTCCATAGAACCATTTATTGGCATAGAAGCATGTCTTGAACATGAACTTTTTATATAGCATAAGCCCATAAAAATGTCCCAATCAAAAATACCTTCAAAGATTCATTAAAAAAATCAGACATGTTTATCTGAGTGGTGGGATTACAAGTGATTTTTTTCTTATTTTTGCCTCTCTCTATTTCCTGAATGGTTTTCAGTGAACAAATACTACTTTTATAATATATCTATCTATCTAAATATATAGGTATATATATAAATGTGTATATATATAAAATGAAAAACTATTGTTCCTCTGATACTAGACATGGATAGGGAAACAGAACAAAAGTATAATACATTAGGTATATTTTCACTTCTCCCTAGGGAAAGAAAAAAAGAAATTCTCCTGAGAGACAGTGGAACAAAGGCCTCAGCAGGACACTGCTTACTGGGGTCGGAACCAAGCCTGCCAGGCACTGGTTATATCACCTGGAGTGAATTTCTTACTGTCTCTGAGCCTGTTTTCCAAGTTCTCAAGTCAGGAGAAGAACACCCTCTTGGAACTGTTTCAAGCATTAAATAAGGTAATGCATACAAAGCAACTACCACCTCATGTGGTGACAGGCATATAAGCATTAAAAAAACTACCAGTTTCCAACATATTTTATGAAGAATATTTGCTGTAAAGATGTTCTGCCTTCTATAGCAATTTCTCTTGTGGAAGAAAAAGTCTCTAAATGGGAATGGGTTGGAGAGAGGGGCAGAGGGAAGGAGTGAGTGAACAGCAGGGCAGTGAGGGGGTGAAAGTGCCAGCACCCCAAAGGCCAGGGAAACGGAGTGGTTTGTTCACTGGTTTTGTCCTTTGATCAGGAAACTTCCATGACTACCAGAGCGCCTGGGGACAGCTAGATTGCTGGGGCAGGGCAGTGGGGTGGGCTGGGCAGAATGTCTGTGTATGTGAGATGGTGCGGACCCGAGAAGGAAATTGTTTCAAGCATGCATAGTTTAGTTCAACAGTTCTGAGTGCCTGATACATGAAAAGTGCTGGGCATCCCAAGGTGCACAAGATGCAGCCAGCTCCAGAGCAAGCTACATCCCTCACGGGGGGGGTGTAGAGGATGACTTTGGGGAGAGGCACTGTGTGTCTGTCACACTTTCCAGTTCAGGTAATCAGCATGCACAGACTGCTTGCACACTAAGGGTTGGCAAGAAGGAAGATTATTACTAAAACACTGTGAAAATAATCATGTTTTGAGGAAGGGATTAGATATGATTGGGCCAGGATAAAAAGAGTCATTAAAAATTCCAAAAATAAGTTAGGGGACTAGAAACTAAGAGCTTGAAAAGAGGTGAAGAAAAGATTCGATGGCCCTTTGTATGTCTTTCAACAAACACCAAGGAGCAGCCCTGGGGTAGGATATTACTAAGTCCAAACTACAGTGTGCCATATTCTCTTTTAACTTGTCCTTCATGTGTTTCCAGGGAACACTGCTCTGAAAGTTTGTTTTTCACCTTTAGGCTGTCCCAGGTCCTCTCCATGTTCATTCATTCCCAAGCTCCCAGACATGCTTACTGTTCACACTGGCTTGTGAATATGGGTCAGTACTTGAGATTATGTCCTTGAAGTGTCAATGGCCTGTGTGAGCTGCCATCTCAAGATAGATGAGGGGTAAAATAAAACAGAAACCAACCCCAAACACAATCACTTCCCCACGAAGTTCACTCTGTCTCCACCCTGGCCCCGCCTTGCCACCTATCTGGTGCACTACACAGTCATTTCTTTTTCTATGCTGTTTATTTCTACGCTAGCTTCTTTACATCAATTTGCATATGTTATTTACTCCAGTTTTAGGATAGATTTGCATAGGCAGGCCATTGCTAGACCAAACAAGAGAAGTAAGTCATTTTCTCTGCACGTGTTCATGCCTGAAGTATTTCGTCTGTGTAGCATTGCGCATGTCTCACACCAGAAGATGTACGTTCTATTTAAATATGCGTTCCCTTTCTGAATCTCCAGGACGCAGAGAGAGCATATATCATGTCTTAAAAGGCAATCCAGCCCTGGCTGGTGTGGCTCTGTGGATTGAGCGTCGGCCTACGAACTGGAAGGTCGCTTGTTCGTTTCCCAGTCAGAGCACATGCCTGGGTTGCGACCAGGTCCACAGTGGGGGGCGTGCAAGAGGCAACTAGTTGATGTTTCTCTCTCTCTTTCTCCCTCTTTCCCCTCTCTCTAAAATAAGTAAATAAATAATATATTTTTTTAAAAAGCACTCCAGTGAGGTACCATACTTCCACTGGCAGGAAAGGCACCCTGCTGACCAAAACTACAGAATTTACGTTCTATAGGATCTGAGACAGGGCTCTTTTTATAGCTGGGCCCCTCTACAATTGGAGGTGGTATGTGGACCTGGCAATGAGTGGTAATGTGATGTGGTTTATTTATAATTTTGGAGACCTGTTTAAAAGGGAAGGCACCTAGAATCACAAAATAGTTTATTCATCTATAAAGGGAATGAGAGTGGGTGGGGTCAGGAGGAGTTAGAACCTCTGAATCTCAGAACTTGTATTCTTCCCCTTGCTGAAGCTGGATACTCTAGGATGATTATTAATTAGCAAGTTCTATGCTGTTTCAGCAGAGGGTCAGAGAAATTGGTCTTAATTGAAAATTGGCACTATAGCCAGAAATGAGATGGGCCAGTTTCCACAGGCTAGGGAAAGTGTGTTCCCTCAGGGTAAGGACCATCCTCTGCCACTTTCTTGATTTATAGTGAGGTGCCTGGAAGTCCTCTGCAGAGGAGTCAGAAATGCGGCATCGGGTTTTCAAGTACCTGGCAACACCTCCTTGGGTTCCTAGCTTAGACAAAGAAGATCCTCCCACTTCACACACACACTCACACTCACACTCACACAAACACATGCAGACTCTCGCCCAGTCAGTAATACACACATATAAACATTCACAAATGCACGTATACACATGCACAGCCTTGTACACATACACATAAACACACACACATGCGCATACATATAAACACATAGGCACACACTAGCTGGGCACTGTGCAGACTCTTTCCAAAGAACCATCTCTAGCCCCCAGCCCTCTTCTGTGGACTATGCCCTAATGATATGCTGGTCTTGTGCTAACGTCTAGGTGACTCTGGCTCTCCTGGGCTCGGTCCATGAATTATTCCTATGCCAACAGCTGTAGGATTGAGTCTGAAAGGAATGATGAAAACCAGGAAGGCTGCTGTTGGAGGAATTGGGGAGGACAAAGGAAAGGAACAACTCCCTTTTGTTCATCTGTAAAATTGTTGGACCAAATAATCTCTTGTCTCTTCTGGCTCAAAACAAATGATGAAACTATCAGTGTCTTGTAGGCACCTTGCGGTGGGGAGTGTACTATGCATTCAATTTAAAATGGGCAGGGGGCCAACTGGGGCATGGTCATAATGATCAAAGAAGGAATTAGCACGGTCACAGAAGCGCTGATTCTAATCCTGACAGAGAGACAACAGAACTTTCTTTTTAAACCTATTTATTTTTATTTATCCTACTTTATTTCATTACCTGATAATACAGGGCTATCATAGTATTGTGAAAAATAGAAATTAAGCCAGGGTCTCCCCCACACATGGCCTGGTCATCAGAGATGACCACTGTTAGCAGGGCAGGTATGGTCTTCCAGACTGTGGACAGTCTGGTGGAGTTTTTTCCCGACAAACTTACTACATGAATTGTCTTACAACTGGCTGTGTTCCCCTCTTCATCATATGTCTTCATGGTCTCTTTATTAAGTGATTTTTATTAGAAACATGTCAGTGACCTTCAAGGGAGCCCTTTTCCCATTTCTGCCAAGTGCCACGCTGTGCTTGCGGTTCCATTGGATTCCTGGTCACAGGCTCCTGCTTTTTCCCCTCGAAGTTACAGCACTCACTCAGCAGTGTCTCTGGGCTCCCGCCTGTCTGCTGTGGCCACGTGAAGGAAGCAGAGTCGTCTTACTGTAATTATTTGAGGTTCTGGGCATTTTTCTCTGCATCACATCCAGTAACACAAAACAGAAGAAAACCATTATGCCCCAAACCCAGCTATTTACTCTCCCACACAGTGTTTTCTGGAAAAGAGAGACTGCGGTGACCTGGGGAAAGGGGTGGTCACGATTCTCAGATAGGTCCAAGAGCCTTGATGTGCACAGAGCACGCCAGGCCCCCAGCAGGGCCAACCCAGGAATGTGGGAACTTTTGCCCAGTGATTAAAACAGCACAGATGTGATCAGACTTTTTTCTCATATCCTGGTTCCATCACTTACTATCTCTGGAACTTTGGTTCAGATACTTAGTATCTGTACACCTTACTCTAGTGGTCTAGAAAATAGGTATAGTAAAAATTATAGCTATTTTATGGGACTTTTGTTAAGTCTAAGTGAGAGAATACATGAAAAGTCCTTGACACAGTGCCTGGCATGTAGTAATTCCTGAAGAAATATTAACTGCTGGGTGAGCTTTTCCCTCCCCTTCCTTCTCCTAGAATTCTTCTAGGTGGCTCTCCCGCCTTGTGTCCACTGAGAGAGCCATGCTTTCCCTGCTCAGGGAAGCTTGCAATAGATGGGGACCAGCCTGCTGCCCCCAGCTGGAATCTTCCCTACCAGGGGCTCCCTGGGATTTGCCCTCACTCCCCTTTTCTACGGACCTCAGAGCTAGTTATTACACAGCTTCCTCTCTACCCCAAGCTCAACTGAAGCTTACCTTCAGTCATTCATGCGTTCATCATTCATTCTTTCACTACAGAAGTATGCCAGTGCCTGCTATGTGCCAAGCACTGTGATAGGTGATGAGGTAGAAAGAGACACAGTCCCATCTCTGAAGGAGCCCAGCCTGGTGGGGGTCAGAGACTGGTAACCTTGCTATTACAATGCAGGGTGACAAAATGTGCACTGGTGAGACAGCATGTCCAGGATGCCTTGAGGAGGGACACCAGCCTGGCAGTGGTTTCTCTATTTTCTAGATTTCTCTAACTCTTCCAAACCTCCTATTGAATT
Source organism: Macrotus californicus (assembly GCA_007922815.1). Taxonomy (NCBI): domain Eukaryota; kingdom Metazoa; phylum Chordata; class Mammalia; order Chiroptera; family Phyllostomidae; genus Macrotus; species Macrotus californicus. The sequence goes on along the minus strand of VMDR010006904.1, from coordinate 3,469 downwards.
TGTAATGGCATCAATTACATTTTTAATTTCCAAGTCACCTTTTTTATTCTGATTATTCTTTTTTTTTCCACAGTGGTTCTTAAAAAGTGCATAGAAATCAGCCAGGAAGGTACTGCCTTTGGACTGGGACAGATTGTAACAACCTGAGCAGGAAACCTAGTTATGAACGTCCCAGCCTCTCAGGGGCAGACTCACTGTAAGATCTAGAGACAATGAGCCAAGCTAACAAACAGTCATTCATCCTCTCACTCATGGCATCAGCATTACTGTTGCCTACGGTTACAGATTATGGTTTGGGGTGGGGAGGGGCATGGTCTGAACTTTCAAGATTTCACTGATGAATGAAAGAGACCAGCGCATAAACGATGAATGCCAATGTCAAGGAGTAAGCTCCACTACCATCGGTGTGTGGAGTGATCAGGAAACCATTGAGAAAGAAATGGGGAAGAAGAAGAGGAAAATGGCACCATAGGGAAGGTTATTTTATGACTGAGTCTTTAAGGATAAGAGGTAATTTCCCAGGCAGAGAAGGGGCCAAGGAAGTGGCAAAGGGAATAGCACTCCTGGCAGAGAGAAAGGCGTGTATTAAATCAAAGAGGTATTAAAGGGCTTACGGCCTGTTTGAGCCCGGTGAGGAGTTCTGTGATTGGAACTTAGAGTTCACTGAGCAGGGAGGGGGGTGCTGGCAGGAGGCGGGGCTCTGGAGAGGTGGATTAGTCTGGGCGGCGCAGGGCCTCACCTGTCATGTTGAGGATTAGGACTTTCTGTTTGTGATTCTTAAACACTTAACGTGGACCCTTTTGAAAATATGGTGAACATGATGGCCCTTCTCACCCCACCCCCGGAATGCACAAACATGCAAAGTTTTAGGGCTTAAAGGATCTGAAGCCCATTCCTCTTCCTCTAACAAGGCAGTGGGGAAACCCCTGAGAGTTTTAAGCAGGAATGTCACGTCAGATGGAGAACTGAGTTCTGGCTCTTCCATGTCCTGATGTATGTGGCTGTAGTGTCACCTCTCGTGCCACCTTCACATCCCCACAGCCCACCTCGGATTTCAGTGGCAGTGGAGGTGGACAGTCCTGTGCACACCCTGACATGTCCCACGTTGGCAGTCACACACTCTGTGACCTCCACACAGGCTCAGTCCCAGGGCAGCCCCCCACCTAGGGACCCAGGGAAGAGGGTGTCAGTGCACAAATGCCCCAGCCCCCCTTTTCCAGGTCACTCCTTCTCTAACCACTTTCTGTCTTCTAGAAAACTTCAGAATCTCTCATAGCTGATAGCACCCATCCCATTATGTCTCTTTTTGGAAACCATTATTCTTTAAAAAATTTTTAATCTGAGGTGGCTGTCAAGAGGAAAAAGAGGTAAGTGCTTGTACTACTTGGCAATTACTAGCAACACACCTGCTTAAATTTTTTGTACTACTGAGAGTAAAAAGTTTAAAATGTCAGCTTTTAAAATAAATTTTAAGTTATTACATTAATTGTGGTGATCACTTTTAAGGTACATAAATGTTGAATCACCATGTTGTACACCTGAAACTAATATAATATTGTTTAACTACAATTAAAAATAATAAAATAAAACATTGTAAAATTTAAAACAAATATTAAATTGGGGTTGAATACTGAAAGAAATTAAAAACAGAATGGCTAAAGTCCCTAAAGCTAGGATTAAAGATTAAAGAATTTAAAAATCACTTTGAATTAATCAGGTGTAATGCCATGTGCCCAGTGCTCCCTATAACATTATGTACAAAGGTCAAGATATGCAGAGTATGTGCTATGATCCTAGTTTATGTAAAAAAGGGAAACAAATGTCAAGTCCTATTTTTGAAAAAGTGTAACTCCTCCTGGTCTCAGGTTTGAAAATAGTTAAACGTTCTGCAGGAGTAGGAGACCAAAGGCTTCCAAGTTAACTCGGGTGTTTATTTTTCACGTGGTTAATTCTTTTTTTAAATTAAATTTATTGGGGTGACCTTGGTTAATAAGATTACATAGGTTTGACCTATAGATTTCTACGATACATAATGCATTGTGTCCCCACCACCCAAAGTCAAATCATCTTCCATCATCATATATTTGGCACCCTTTACCCTTTAAGAAAGTGCTTAATTCATTGAAAAGAAAATTAGGAAAAATAATGCATGGCTATGACTTTGGCTTTTCTGTCAACCTATGGTTGTGATATTGGATAGATAGAGCCAGGGTTTTGAAATCCATGGGCCTGCTTAAATACAGGCATAGAAGAGAAATTAAATTTGGGACTTGAAAGTAGGAGCATGTGCCAAGACAAATAAAATTATTGAGAAGAAATCTAGTATTCTTTCTATTGCCTTTGACTGTGATACAAGAAACCCACTTTTTGTGGTCTCCAAGCATCTCCAGAACACATCACAGCCAGGGATATCTGGAGAGGGGGAAAAACAGAGAAGGAGGTCAGGGAGGGGCAGAAAGGAAAACGCAAATGGAAAATTTAAAGAAATTTTTAAATTTAAATTTTCTTAAAAGCATTGTTGGATCTTATTTTGTTTTCATTGTTGTTGTTCTGTTTTTCTTTTGCTTTGTCTTATTTTATGAGACTTTCTCATAGACATTTATATAATGACTTTGTAAAAAGAACTCCAGCACTAGAGAGAGAGGCTGCATATATATCTAATCAGTTTGTGGCAGGGTCTCAGTTCCTTCGTTTGTGGCTTTTCAGCACATTGGAATCACCAGGGCAGCGTTGTCTCCCTCCTAGATTCTGACTTAGTCTTTAGTGTGACCTGGAAATCGTGATTCTGAAGATCTTCCCATGTGATTCTGAAGTGCAGCCAAGGTTGTGAACCATGGTTCTTAGTCACTACATCTCATAGGTTAAAGTGCACATGAATAACCCGGGGATCTAGTTAAAACGCAGATTAGAATTCAATAGGTCTGGGATAGGGCCCAAGAGTCTGCATTGCTAATAATCTCGTAGGTGATGCAGAGGCTGCTGGTCTAAGGACCACACTTTGAGAAATAATGGACTAGAGATCTGGGACACCCCTTTGAGCTGTTAATGCTCATTCTACCAGGTTACTGGACTTTATGCTCTTAAATGTCATTCTATTAGGACCCAGACAACTCTGAGCATTATGGCATGACTAGTGGATGGGCCATTATGCAGCCATGAAGAGTTATGCTTATGAAGATAATATAGTAATGAAAAAGGAAAGTTTATGTTATTGTGGAAAAGGAAAAAAACAGTGACAGATAAAATTTTATATAATCACAAGTATGTCAGACAAATAAAAAATGTATAGAGCACTGGCCAGATGGCTCAGTTGGTTGGAGCATCATCCCAGACACGAAAATGATGCAGATTCAATCCCTGGTCAGGGCACATACCTAGGCTGTGGGTTGATTCCCCAGTCAGGGCATGTATGAGAGGCAACTGATCGATGTTTCCCTCTGGCATCAATGTTTCTCTCTCTCTTTCCCCA
>VMDR010006903.1:0-43124 GCA_007922815.1 Macrotus californicus | reverse complement strand
TGCTATAGAACGACTAGCATGCCAAGGTCCCCCTGGATGCCAATCAAGCAAAGAGCAAAAGAATTCTATTCGGAGACAGTTAATCAAACTTAAATCAGTTCACCCATGTAAATTAGTAGAACAAAATAATCTTACAGGAACACATAGTAATAGAAAGGGCACTTGGTTCATAATATTTTAGTAGAATAGAATTAAGAAATAGACATAGATCATGGATCAATCATTAACCATAGGCAAAGGAGTTAATTGAAACTCTGGCAAGATAAGTTTTTATTCTTAATTTCTAAGACCATTGTATAATGAATTATGATTTTTTGCTTGGTTTAATCATAAATCTATAACCTTAGAAAGTTAAAGTTTGCCAAAAAATCTGTATATAAGCAATGTGAAAAGTGACAATAAATCGGAACAGCTTTGCACAGCCATCGAGTTGTGTAGTTGCCTGTCTCCCATCGCCGACGCCTTACCCACCTTCGGGACCCCCTGGATCCTGCTGCAGCAGGACTGCGGCAGGCAGATGGTCTTGTTCAAGTCTGTGGTAGCCCCCTGGGTCCCCAAAGAGACTGAGGCCATGCCTCCACTGGAGCAGCTCTATTAATAGCATGCCCACCCCAGCATGCCGGCCTCACAGAGCATGCGGGCCTCCAGCCAGGCAGCCAGTTGGGACAGACATTTGGAGGCAGTGGAGCCCTCCCTGAGGTGGCATGTTGCAGAGGTGCCTCTAATTGTGCATCTAGGCAAGGCCAGTTCTAATGGTCACGTCTTGGGGACAGCCAGGTACAATTTGGTGTAAGGGACCCTGGAGCAGGAGATCAGGGTCAGAGGGTTGTACTTGCCTTTCTATGAGACTCTGGAAGTGTCTCTCTCCTTTCTTGGCCTCAGTTTCTCCTCCTGTGCTGTGGGGTTAACTGTCCCCTCAAGCCACCCGCCTGCCTCAGCTGGGACAGATCTGTCACATTTTTGCTCCTCAGGCCCGCCCCTACCAAATACAAAATGAGGAAGGGTCTTTCATGAAGTGACCCCTCCCAGGAGGAACAACCCCCAGGCATAGTTCTCTGCAACATTTCAAGTGCCCCAAATAGGTTTTCCAGGAAAGCCCGTGTGGAAGGGCCAGGAAGGGTGAACCCGCGCTGTGCCTGTGAGTGCCCCAGCCTCCCCTCACTGAGCCCTTATCTCCAGACCCAGATGGAAACTTGATGTATTTATTTGCTTCTCCCAGGACCTCCTCTGTCCGACCCACATCTCTGCTGGTGCTGAAAGAAATGAGCTCCCTGCAGATGCTGTCTCGTAGCCAGGTGGGGGCTGAGGGAGGGAGTGCCATAAATCCTCCCAGCCTGCAGGTGACCTTGTCTGGGTGGAGGGGACAGTCCAGGAGGCTTAAATAGATGGGACAGAGTTACTGGGAGAAGTAGCTGGGGACAGAGTCGCCCAGACCCGGCCTGTACCAGACCCAGGAGAGAGAGGAGAGAAGGGAAGAAGGATTGGGAAGGGGCGAGAGGACAGGGGAAGGGAGGGGCTTCAGTGCTGTGCCTTCTCCTCGAAGGTGCTGGGTGCATAGCTGTTTTTTTTTAAATTGAGCATTACCAGTTTACAAAGTGCAGTGTTTTATGTACGTTTTCTCATTTAACCTCACAATTTTCGAAGTGTGCATTACCACTCCCAGTTTGCATGAGAAAGGCTAAGCAATTTATCCAAGGTCATGCAGCAAAGCTGGCGTTTGAACCAGCAGTCCTACAAAGCCCATATTCTAACTACCACATGGCAGCCTTCCCCACTCCCACGCAGACCCAAGGGTGCCGTGTGGGCACTTCCCCCTTGGTCGGTTGGATATACTGCAGGATTGGTCCACCACGGTGTCATCCAGGGGCTTTATGGCTGTAGAACTCCAGGAGGGTGAGCCCTTCGGTAAATTCTGCACTCTATCTGGGCAACAAGTTTTATTTTTTAACATTTTATTTATTTATTTTTAGAGAGAAGGGAAGGGAGGGAGAAAGAGAAGGAGAGAAACATCAGTGTGAGAGCAAAACATCAATCGGTTGCCTCTTGCACGGCCCCCACTGAGGACCTGGCCTGCAACCCAGGCATATGCCCTGACCGGGAATCGAACCAGCGACCCTTCTGTTCGCAGGCCACACCGAATCCACTGAGCCACACCAGCCAGGGCGACAAGCAGTCTAAGACAATCAAACAAGTGACACAGAATTTCCCAATATATTCTATGACATTTGTGGGACTGGCTAGCTTTGTGGAAAATATCTGTGCTTAGCTTTTGCAATCTGCTTGGCTATCAAGTTTGGGATATTTATATTTATAGACTGATTTTAGCATAATCCAGGCAGCTGGTCTCTAGAGAATTCCTCTGTGCTGAGTGAACCGAGAGTGAAGGAATCTTCCCCTCACTTGTCGGCAAATGCATTTTGTAAGGGTGAGTGGAGACCCCCGAACTTTGTTTTGTTTTAGGTTTTTGGGGTGTGGAATCAGTTGAAATTCTAGACCCTTCTCTCAATAGAGTAGCCACAGACAACTCCTTTATTCAAGTCCAAGGGTCTGGAGCCGACACCTGGATTCGGACACAAAAATAACGATGGCACTGCCCTCCTCCCTCAGCCAGCCCAGGGTCTGCCACCAGGCTCAGGCTAGGACCAAGGCCGCTCACTCCAGGGAAGCATGTCTTCAGACACCTCTGCCCATGTTTCCTTCCACCTCCCTGCGGCCCAATCCCACCTCCTGCCCTCCTATGAGCTGAGCCCCATGGAGGGGTTGGCACCCTCAACACTTCTGATTTGCATGGTAACTGGGGATAGGACCTACCCCCAAACCATACACTCCTGACAGGGGCAATATTATGCCACAGAGAGTAAAACCTGGTTCGAGAGGGCCCGCCAACAATCTTAGATATTCCAGTGGTTTCCAACCCTCCAGAGGACCAGAGCACGTGAATAGTACATCTGTGTAAGAAAGAAGTCAAATGTTCTCTATTTGCAGGTGACATGACCTGGTATGTAGAAAATGCTAAAGAATCTGTGGTGTATCTATGGTATTTAAGTTTTATTGCAGGGAGCCATGACTAGGAAAAAATGTCTAAAAAGACTACTTAAAGAGGCAATAATGGGGGGGGGGAAAGGTTTGAGAAACAGTCTAAAAGAAAAAAAAATAAAATTAAGGCAGGTTTAAGTACTGGGACCAGAAGGATGGGTTGTGAGCTTTCTGGGGCCTGAATTTTGCATCTTATGAGACCAGCAGACCAGGCGGGCCCAGGAACGGGAGAGCAAAGAACTGGCTCCCCCAACACACAGAAATGCACCTGGCGGCGGGGCCGGATGGCTGCAGCCTGGACGCAGGCTCCCTGCAGGGCCAATCCCACCCCATGTTCATCTGTAACGTGGGGAGGAGGGCATAACCACACAGGGTTGTGGGGACACTAAATGAGAAAACACCTGGGGTCTAGTTCACCATTGTCTTTCAGTGTAGTTAGCTGGGATCATCAGTCACCTGCTTGCTCCAGCAGGGTGTCCAACCTGTGGCCCAACACAAAATCATAAATTTACTTAAAACCTTTTTTTTTTTCTCTTCCGTTTTCGTTAGTGTTTGTGTATTTAATGTGAGGCCCAAGACAACTCTTCTTCCAGGGTGGCCCAGAGACGGGAAAGGTGTCACTCCGGATGTTGCCCCTCCCCTTCGGTGAGCTCAGGCAGAGGCCCTGCTGGGGGTCTCCGAGCAGGAGGCTGGGCAGGGCACCGGCCTTGGGGTGCTTGCTAGGGCTCTTCCTCAGAAACTCCTGCTCATCTGCCTTCAGTTCCATGGACTCTTCAGCTGCTAAAATGACAAATACCTGTGGCCCAAAAAGTGACTCTAACTCCATTCCTAACCTTAGTCGCCTAATACGACCCTAAATTTGATGGAAACCCCAAACCCTAACTTCAGGCCTGGCCCCAACCCCTAACGCCACCCCATCCCAGTTCTAACCAGGGCCCTCACCTTTGCTCGAACCCTCACCCCTAATCGCCATCCTAATTTCTCCGGTAACCCAGAGTTCCCCAAATTACATCACTCACTCTCAGTCACAAGTGTTTCTGTACCCGCGCCCCTTCTGAGCTTGTCGCCCCGTAACGTCTGTCCTTAAATTGGACCTTCAAGGAATCCCGCGGTAGTCATTCTGAGCAAGTATGTCCCACAAACGATTAACACTTTAAAAAGTGTTTCTCCATGCACTACCTAACTAATGTTACCTCTCACACCGCCGGAAGCACGCGTGGACTCTAAAGCCCACGCACCACCAGTTCCCACCCACGCGGAACAGCGAGCACCTCCACAGCCAGGCCCGGTGGGGCTGCTGCGCCCTCTGCTGGCGGAGTCTGGGAGCAGCTCTAGTTCAGCTCCGCTTCCCGCGGGGCGGGGTCCACACGGTATTCACTCCTTCTGAGTGGACATTTGTTGTCACTAGCTGTGGGGTTCCCTCAATTGTGAGCGAACAAAGGTGAGAAAGGATCTTCTTGCTCTAGGCATAGGGATGGGGCACCTGGGGTGTGGGGCGGAGACAAGCCCCAAGTCAGAGGGGGAGACAGGAGCAGGGCGGGGGCTGAGCCTGCTGGGAGATTTAGGGCGCAGGATGAACCCTGACACACGGAGTATTGTCAGAGTTGGGACCAGGCGTCACAGTGAGTCTAGGGTAGAAATAGGAGTGGGAGTGAGGCAGGCCAGGGCTGGATGAGGGGAGGGTGCAAGGACGGGCCCAGCTGGGCTAGGCACCAGGTAGCAGCCAGGTGTTATGCAGGTAGGAGAGCAAGGCTGGCTCCCTTGAGGCTACAGCAACTTTGTAAGTGACCTTCCTGGGGCGGGATTGAGCCCTTGAGCCTCAGGAGGAGGCACGGGAGCAGGGCTGGGCTGGTCGGGAAGTCCGCTTTCTGCTCCAGGTCTGTGTGCTGCACACACTCCCTCACGCCGGCCCAGGGTGTGCGGGAGACAGAGCCAGCTGCTGTTTGACCACTCCGAGGTGGACGCCCCTGCTCTCCTTCCCAGCTCCCTCAGGCCCAGGACTCCCAGTTACCCGGTTTGTGACAGATCTTGTTCTTCCCCCCCTGAAGACAAGCCCGTATACTTTTTGCTAAGATCTAGTATCTGTTTATTTTTCTGTAACTTATAAAGCAATAACACTGCCATCTTGGTTGTCTGTAAAATAAGATCTTATATTTGTGTGGTTCTTCACATGTTAAAGAGCTACTGGGTTGGCCAAAACATTCATTTTTTTTCTTTCTTTCTGTGAGATGGCTCTAGTAGCACTTAGTTGTCTTTAACTTCAATGTGAAACAATTTTGTTAAATTGTATTGTGACAGCCGTCATATCAGCCTGAATTTTTTTAAAAAAACATCAAAACTGGTGAAGTTTTGTGTAGGCATTTTAAGATCAAAGATGGAAGAAAATATGCAACATATTTGGCATATTATGCTTTATTATTTCACAGAAGGTGAAAATGCAACTGAAACGCAAAAAAAGATTTGTGCGGGGTGTGAAGGCGCTGTGACTGATCGAACGTGTCAGGGTGGTTTGTGATGTTTTGTGCTGGAGATTTCTCGCTGGACGATGCTCCACGGTTGGGGAGGCAAATTGAAGCCGACAGCGATCACATCGAGACACTAACTGACGACAGTCACGTATACCATGTGGGAGATGGCCGACATACTCAAAATATCCAAGTCAGTAGTTACTGGTAAGAATGAAAAATGTGTCTTTTATTTCATGGAAAAAAACCATACAGACTTCTTAACAAACCCAGTATCTCCCCATTTTCCTCACTGGTTCATGCAACACCCTAAGAGGGAAAAGTGGCCCTCAGCCCGTTTACAGTCAGAGCCTGAGCCTGGTGCACCAGACCAGTCACAGGCTACGATGGTTGAAACTCAGTGTCCCCCCTCCAGCCAAGCACTCATGGTTGGATGATGTGGGTGATCCTGATAGAATTCAAAGACGAAGCACAGGCAACGTATTTGGACTTGCTCTTAAAAACTCCAGGACTGGAGTTTGGGCACCTAGGACAGGGGGATGGGGCTACGGGTGGTGGCAGTGGCTAATCCTGTTAGCTGGCAGCTCACCCAGGCCAGGGGAGAGCTGCCATCTGTGCCACAGGAGTCCCTGCAGGTACTCATGTGAATTTCAACTGTGACATCCAAGACAGCAACACATTAGTCACACATTGCTAATATCCCGGGCTGCCCTACCTATCCTGGCTAAGGGTTTTACCACCTGTGGCTTTGGGACACAGACAGGGGACAAGATTACGCAGCAGAGGACAGAAGCGACGTTCCTGCAGACCTTGGTGTCTGGCTTCTGGATCCCTCTCAGGGGTAATCCTGGAATCTGGTGCTTTATTCCCTCCACATGGCTCTCCCCTTTGGAGAGAATCCTGGGCAGGCCCACCCTCATTTCCCCACTGGGATGGGGCAGGGGTGATTTACATCCAGGAGGCCCTCAGCAGTGAGCAAGGAAGGGCTTTCTGCTCGGCTGAGTCCTGGAAGGTACCCACGAAGAGTAGCTCCCCCACGGCCTGGAAGCACCCCCTTCACCAGACTGCTCAGTGGCTCCTGGGCAGGTGACATCGGGCTTTGAAGATTCACAACTTTATTAAAGGCTGTGAAAGTGGAGAGAGGGCAGAACAGCCTTTGTTATAAAAGCTCTGACAGACTACATCAGAAGGCAGCAGGCACGGTGTGGCTGCGCCTCAGCCGGGGTCACTAGGCCCTGCTCAGTCCAGGCCAGGCTGCCTTGCAGCTGCCGAGACAATGGCCGAGGCCCCAGCAGCCCATCTTCCCATCAGCCTATTCCCGCCAGGCTTCAGAGGCGGCACCTGTGTTAAGTTGGAATCCTGTGTTAAGTGCATTCGAGTTCACCGTTAGAGCCAGCACTCCCGCCACAGTAGCGAGATCCCATGTGGTCCCTTAGAGGGTTTCAGGGTGCCCACTGAGTGGGGGCTGAGGTGGGCACACAGACTTCACTCCTGCGACAGGGAAGCCCGTAGAGGCTGGGCATCTGGGCTGCACCTCGGTAGCAACGACCAAGGTACAGGGATGGGAAGGAGGTGACAGTGATTCTGCTGGTCAGGAGGGACAGCTCTGGCCTGTCAGTGCTCTGCTGCTGGCCCCCGGTGTGACCACAGGTGGGAGTCTGAGCTGAGGTCTGGCGGCTAGGGTTCAAGAATGAAGCCCTCTTGTCCACTCCCTCATTGGCCTGTTGTCTTTTCTTTTTTCTTCTTTAAAGATTTGATTTAGTTTTTAGAGAGAGGGTAAGAGAGGGAGAGAAACCTCTGGTGTGCCCCCTACTAGGGACCTGGCCGGCAACCCAGGCATGTGCCCTGACTGGGAATCAAACCGGTGACCCTGTGGTTCATGGGCCAGCACTCAGTCCACTGAGTCACACCAGCCAGGGCCTGTTGTCTGTTCTTAAAACTCTGGAATGGCACAGCTGGATGGGACTCCAACACTGTCCCGGACAACCAGCCATTTTATAGGTGGGGACCAGGGGGCTCAGGAAGGGGCCTTTTCCTAGGTCACATCTGATGCGCAGAGGCGGGGTGAGGCAGGGTTTGCTCTGCTGCTCCCCACTGCTTCTCCTTCGAGCAGCAATCTACAGAGCAGTGGCTCTGGAGCTCAGCGGGCGCCAGCATCACCTGGACAACCTGTTAAACTAAACGCTTGCTGGGCCCACCCCAGCAAGTCAGGTACCGGAGGTCTTGGGTAGAGGCTGTCGGGGAAGACCAAGGTGTGAGCCCCTGCCCTGCACAGAGCAGCACTGGGCCAGAGGGCATTCCCCGAAAGGACAGAGGCGGGCAGTGCAGACGCAGCGACGGGCCACGCAGAGGAGTCGGTAGACTGAGGACAAAAACGCAAAGCCTTGACTGAGGGGAGGTGTTTGTGTGGCCTTGTGTGACAAGTGTGCAGGGCAGTGGGGACAGGCCTGGCACAGCAGGTTCCGTCTCTGCAGAGATGAGGCCCTTCAGGGATGAAAAGGGTCCAGAGGGAAGTGAACAGAGAGCCAGCCTCCAGGCAGGCAGAGGCTGGGAGAACCCCAGCTCATGAGGGGCAGTTTGGTTTGAAAGGCACTTTGGGTAGCTGTGGGGCCTTAAGAGAAGGGGGAATTTGGTCCTAGAGAAGGGGAACTATTCTAGACCAAATGCCGGCTGAGTATCAGGGACCAGTATCTCGGAATGTTGTGATGGGCAGGCCTGGCTGAGGGACACCATCCCTCTCTGCTCCCCAGAGATGCCAAGTTAGTCATCCCCTCCTCTCAGCTCTGCTGGGAGGCCCCTTTGGCCAAGCTGTGGCTAGCCAGAGGGCTAGAGATGCCCTCTGTCTGGGCCAAGGCTGGCTCCTCCAACAGGCCTTTGAAGTATGTGCTCAGAGCTTGCAGGTTGAGAGCAGGCTGGGCATGGGGCGACGAGGTGGCCTTCAGGTACCGGCTGTACTTCTTCAAGCCCCCCTGTGGGTCTCGGCGGTGTGTGGTCAGCAGCTCCATGAAGCTCACGTTGTGGAGGGCCAGGAGGCGGGCCTCAGCCCGGGACAGGACAGCTGCCTGCACCAGAGGCTGCAGGGACCCGAAGCACTGCAGACTGCTGAAGAAGTAGACATGCTGGGCGAGCTGGGGCCCCGGGGTGACCTCGAGCAGGCGGCACAGGTCACGCATGGCCAGCACGGCGGCCAGGGCGCTGCGTTCGCTCATGTTTCTCGCCAGGTAGGTTTTGGCCAGACTCTTGAGTCTGAAGCTGCTGGCCTGGGGCACACGCTCCTGGATGAGGGGCAGGGTGGCCAGGAAGCCGGAGATGGTCTCCTGGAACTCCCACAGCTTGTTCATGTTCTCTAGGGCCCGGAAGAAGTTGGGGAGGCTGGGCCCCCACAGCTTGTAGCAGGCTAGGATGGGGCGGCGCATGGAGCTCAGGAAGCGGAGGAAGTGCTGTAGCCCCACCTGCAGGGAGACCGCCTTGGAGTAGATGCTGAAGGCCTCGGGCTGGATGAGCACACGGAACTTGCTCTCCTGGTTCACGGCTGCCAGCTGCCTAATCTCCTGGGCTAGGCAGGAGAGAAGGGTAGGGTGAGGCCCCAGGGTCACGGGAGGCACTGGGTGGGATTGGGGGAAACTCCAGGGCTGCCAACCCACTAGCCAGAGACTCCGCCTCGGGGCCTGCTGCCAGGGACCAAACGCCAGCCTCAAAACGTGCACAACTCTGCCCTTGGCTCTGCTGGGGACGGGGGTGGGGGAGTCTGCTGCCCTCAAACATCCCTTGCTCACTGGCTGGGAGTCCAGCTCCCCCCTTCCCTGCCACCTGCCTCTGGGCTCACCAAACCCCTTGGAATCAGGTCCCTCCTACAGCTCTGTCAGCCTCACCCACCTGCTCTTGAGACCCCTCACAGTTTCCACCTAGCCTTCCACTTCCTGCCCTTGGCCTCCAGTACCATCAATCACTTAGCTATAGCTAAGGCTCCCAGCTAGTTGGAGCCTGGGAAAGACAGCACACCCGCCCAATCTACTGTCCTCAGCGTGGCCCAGAGCCTTCTGTGAGGTCTGCAAGTGACTTCCCTGTCCTGCAGGAACACCTGCTGCTTCTGGCTGGCTCGGCTAGCCCCAAGCTGAGTCTGTGCCACAAGGCAGGGCCTGGGCAAACACTGGGAGTTGCGGGGCTTCTGGAAGAAGGGGCCATCTCTCTCTGGGACCTCGACTCTGTCCTCAGAAGTGTGCGGTCGCAGCCCAGTGCCTGGCTGCAGTTGCTGCTCTCAAAGCAGTGACTTCCTGCACGCTCTGGGTTTCTGTTCAGAGGCGTCTTCCCAAGGCTCTCTGTGTAAGAGAAGCGCCCGTCAGAGGTGAACTTGTCGGGGCTCTGGACTCATGTTCTAGGGCGCTGGCAAAGGTGGCTGTCCTTATTCAGACAACCGAGTGGCACAACTGGGAATCCCAGGGGAGATGCAGTTCTCTGTCTGTCTGCCTCTCTCTCTTCCTCGCCACACCCCCACCCTCCCAGGTGTGGTCACTGGCCAGAGGTCAGGGCTTTCCTGGGCCTTACAGATAGCTCTGCCTGCACTTATCTGGGGGACTTAGAGATCAAGCTAGAAAGGGGCGGGGATGGTCATCAGAAAACCCACTTTCACTGTCAATCTTGAGGTCAAAGAAAACCAGGGGTCTGTCTTCTGACCAGAGGTCTGTGAAGCTGTCATCCAGGGCCCTGAGGGAGCTGGGGCCCTCCAGCTGCAGGTCACTGGACTCGCTGCTGCTGTCATCTGGCTCCCGGAAAGACTGCAACACAGAAAACCAACTGGTCAGGGGGCCGGAGGTCGAGCATGTGCTGGCATGTAGTCGTGTGTGTGTGAACACGAGCAAGCTGGTATGGCCCAGGCACCTGCAGGCACTGCCCAAGGGCACGCTCTTAGAGGATGAAGGCAGAGGATGAAGGCGCATGTACAGGTCAGTGCACGTACACAAGGGTGTGTGCCTACGACAGGACATGGATGCACATGTGCTCTTGTGCAGACAGTGCACATGCATTAGTGAGGAGGGCTGAGGGGATGAGATCATGTGGGCAAGTGTGTGCGCGCATCTGGGTGTGCAAGGGGAGGTGTGCATTTGTGAGCCTGTGTTGGCACAAGTGTGCCACCGGCAAGTGCAAACTTACGAGCTCGTGTACGCAGGGGTGAGTAGCGCTGGGTGTGGAGGCTTGGGGGAGGGACCGGTGCTATGGAGCGGAGGGCTGAAGCGCCTGCTCCTCACTTCATCTCTGAGCACACGCAGAAGAAACATGGACAGGGACAGGAGGACAGTCTCACCTAGAACCCCATATGTTTCTCTAGAAGGGACCAGGAGCCAGCCAAGGTCCCAGTGTCCTACACAGAGGGGACAGGGAGGACCGCACAGCCCCTGGGACCCACACTGAGGGGCACACAGCGCCTGGCACTGGGGCAGTGGAGGGGTAAAGGGCAGAGCCTGGAGGCTGTCATGCAGGCTGCGTGGGGAAGCCCGAGGCTCCTCCAGGCTGAGCACCAAGGCAAGAGGTTTGAAAGGCCTCTGCTGTGGGGGAAGGGCCCCAGTTCCCAAGGGGCTGGGGCTACAGAGGCAGATGCAGCCTCACATAATATCTGCACGGCTGCCAAACCCAGATGTCATCTTTGCTGGCCTGCTCAGAACCTCCCGTGCATGTCACCTGAGTATTAGCCAGAGACCAGGACGGAGGGACATGGCCAGAGTCCCAGGGCTGGCTGGGGGCATTGCTGGGACACAGTCCAGAGCAGTCCTGTGTGTCCTCCTACGGATTGCCTCTGGCTGGTTGACGGAGTTGGTATCACTGGGGGCCACGGGAGGCCTCTGACTAGTGTCCCTGGACTGGGAGATGACTCGCATGTTTTCCCAGGTCCTCCTGTTCTTCAGGTGAAACATTAGTGAACAGAACTCAGCCCACAGTTGAGTCGTCACTAGCCACAGATAAAAAGTGCTGGGTTTTCCTGGGAGTAGCTGATTTTTACCCTGTTTGCATTTCAAAGCCCTGCCCCGGGCGCACCCACTTCTTCCCAGTCACTGACAGAAACATCCACTAGAAATCCATCCAGAGCTGGTTTTACTCAGGGAGGCCCATGGGCTCCGGGCTGTAGACAGAAGGCCCTGATAAGAGACTTTCTCAAACGCCTTGCATGTCAGTGCCCTTGAACTGGCCACACGTCCACGGTTGTTTGCGTAACGGGCTGACTGTCTTGCTGTCCTGGCCTCCTTCCCTCCCTTGAAAGGGGCCTTTTAGAGCATCTTCCTTGAAGTTGACAGCTGGTGCCCCAGAGAGTCCTTCTCCTTCCCCTGTGGGAGAACCCAGTGCCTCTCTCTCCGGCCTTCCGAGCTTGTTCCATTCACAAGGCGGTGGCGCTCTCACCCTTTGTCGGGGGGAGCGCTGGCTCCCTTCGCTACGTGCTGGCCTGGGCCTCAGCTCTCTCACCAGCGGCTGAAGAGTCATTCCCGCGGCTGAATCCTCTCTGCCACCCACCGACGGGAGCGCTGGGCTTTCTTGTCTTCCTCCTGCTTTCTGCTTCAAGCCTGAGTGCAAAAGCCCCTGTAACGGCCCCGAGGGCTTCCACCTGTCTCCTTGCGTCTGCGTGTCCCTTCCGGCCTTACAGCCAGAATCTTCGTTTAGGATATTCTTTTCCACGTTACCTCCCCAGAGAGCGGCACAACTGCATCTTTGGGCCAGCCCCCCCATCTTTCTGCCGGGGTCACTGATGATGGCCAACAGAACCTCATCATTAGAGCTTCCCATTGTCCTGGGGTCACTTTCTTTTACAGTCACGGAAATGTCCTCTGTCCCGCACTTACTGAACACTACGGAGGCCCCCTTGAAGAAAGGGCACTGCTTCCTTTCTGCTGCGCTTTCCAGTGGAGGGAAGCCACATTTCCCAGCCCTGCTTCCTCATCCTCCCTGGTCCCTCTTACCCTTGGGGACTTCCACAAAGTAAGGCTTCCCTGTGGGGCTGGTCTTGCGGGAACATTTTCCCCTGAACTCCAGCCACCTGTAACTCAATTTCCTGACCCTGAAAAGTACTGGTACATTAAAAAAACAAAAGACTTTTCTACAGATTCCATTTTAAAAAAAGAAAAGGTTAACAGAAGAGCAATCAGCACACAGAGGGTCTGGCGCAAAACACCTCTCTGGCCCTGCTCGCTAAGGAAAACCCTCCTGCCCCCCCCCCCCCAACACCTCGACTCACTCCACGATCTGGATAACCAAGTGGGTAGGGGAGCAGAGAGAGGGACAGTGCAAGGAACCACCACCCAGGAAGCCAGGAGAGGGCCTGTCCTTGGAAAAACCCGAGGCTTGCCTGGCTGGGAAAGGGATGGGGGCAGACACAGAGTGGGGACAGATGAGAGTCCCTGTGTGAGGACTGGACAGTGACCAGTGGGGATGTTCTGAGGACCTAGGAGAGCAGAAAGCGAAAGAGGTGGTTAAGAAGTGCTGCTGAGCTACGAGCTGGATCCCTTTGAAAGATGCAAGTAATTACTGGGATGCATTTTTAAAAATCACACTTGGCTATATAGACTGTGTTTCCCAAACTGAGCCATGAGGGGATCCAGGATTTTCTTCGGGATGTACGTGCGGTCTGATTCGCAAGCTGTGTTTCACTTATTTTCGTCAAAGGTCAACTGAGGAGGTTGAGCACACCCCAACTCAGCCCAGCAGGTCTACCGGCTACACCAAAGGTCCAGGGGGCTTATCTGGGAAGCCCCAGCCTTCTCCTTCCCCTCCGGGTGATATCCTAGGGGGTATGTGTCACCTCCATTCAAGGCTAATGCACACATCTGAGCACCACACCTCTGACACGCGTGTGCCACTGAATCCCCCAGTTCTTTCAGGGTTCTCTTCTTTGACTTGGTGTGAATAGCTTGAAGAAGTTGTGATGCCTGGCCCCCACCCCGGACCAATCCAATTAGGGTCTCTGTGGATGGGACCTAGGAATCTGTCGTTGGTAAAACCCCAAATGACCAATGTCAGGCAGGGCTGAGACAAGACTGTCCTAATACTGACTTAGTCCATGTTCGGTCATCAGCCGGTCAGAGAGGCGCCCCAAACCTCTGATATTCAGCATCCAGTCACCGGAAGATACCTACCTAGTATCTGACATTATTGCTTACCAAGAGTCCCCAGCTCCCGAAGGACTTTCTCAGCATCCAAGCTTAAGCAATAGCTTGGATCAGTTGGGCCACACACACACATGGCTGGTTTTTGCAGATACGAAACCCCAGTTCTTGCTAAGTCTGGAACGCCCCAGAGATATCTCACCTGTACCTGTGACCAGGCCTCACCTGTACCTGTGCACCTGTGGCCCTACTGCCCCTCTGCAGGCTGCTGCTGCCCTTGGGAGACCCAGCTCCCATCTGCCCAGCAAGGCACCCTTTTTTCTGACACACACTCACCAGCATCACTGTCCCTCCCCTGGATCAGCTGCTCCCCACAGGTCTCCCTTCCACTGTGTCACACCCCCGTGCTAGATGCCCTCTGCTTCCACCTGGTTTTCCTGCTGCCAGGCCCTGAGGCCAATCATCTGTTGAAAGAATGGAGAGAACACCTATTTTTTTCTGCCTTGGGTCCTAACACATGGCCCAGAGCAGAGGTACTGCTGACCCCAGGTGTCCACTGCCAGGCCTGGGTCTCGCCTCTCCACCCAACTACTGCCTCATCCGGCTGGGGCCGGACGTCTCTCTCAGAGTGCCCCTCTCGCTCATAGTCTCTTCCTGGCCCAGGAGGTCTGCGCCAGAGACCCCAGAAATTCCAGCAGCTGACGCACCTGCAGCACCAGCAGGAGGCAGGGGTGCCTACGTGCTCTGCTGCACTTGGAAAACACGGCATGTTAGCAGGCTGGTGTTCTACCACTGTCACTGGAAGGAAGGTCGGAGAAAGGCCACAGAGAGAGCCTGGAGCACCAGGGAGTGTCACTCTGCCCCTCTCTCCATGCTGCTTTCAATACTCGAAGAGCACCAGGGGTACTTGTTTACTTTTAAATTTGTTTCAAAAAGTTTGAGAGTCCTGTAATGGTTAATTTAAACACGGTGGGTCTGAAAAATACCTACACAAAAGCAGTTGTCCTCTGCCTCCCTCCACACCTGCAGACCTGGCCTCACACGTGAGCAGAGGTTTCTCAATGTCTAATTCTTCATGGCCTTCAATGTGCTTCTCCCTCCTTCCTTGATTACCCCCAGGCACCAGCTCGCTCTCCGCTGACGGCTGAGCATTAGACTACACTCTCACCAACCACCCAGCACAGCTGTCGGCTCCTCTGCTGACTCTCAGGAAGTCTGGTGAGACCCGTGGTATGCAGGTAGTTTCTTTCCTTCCCAGGCCACTACCTCCACCAGATTCAATCTTCATTTTATCAAGGTGGTGAGACGGAAACACGTGCCCAGGTTTCAGAGGAATTCAGAACATGGATAGAGAGGGGGGCGTGTCCTGGGCGGCTCCGAGGTGTCCAGCTTGTATAACTGGGCAGATGATGCAATTCACCAAACAGAGCAAGAGATGAGTCTGAGGACTCTGGGGCATTGGAATGCAGCCGCGGGAGGGCCGCCAGACTGTAAGTGGACAGAGGCCTGGCTGAGATTGTGGGAGAGTATACAGACCAAAAGAGAAGAAGGCCCAGGACCAACACCGGAACGTTTAAGGAACAGAGGCCTAGAAGGAGAGGAGCGGCAGCCAGGTTGCAGGAGGGGGCCCTCCTGAACCAAGGGGAAGCAGCAGGAGGGGGCCCTCCTGAACCAAGGGGAAGCAGCCTCTCGGGAGGGTCCACTCTTGGTCAAGAGTAACGACTGAAGGCGACCATTGGACTTGGAGGCAGGGAGGGTTCACTGGCACCGTGAGGGAGGGAGAGCAGGGAGGAGGGAGGGAGAGCAGGGAGGTGGGGGGAGCAAGGAGCATCCAGGGCTGGAACACACACGCAGGGAGGAGAGGGAAAGAAGGTTCTGAGATGGGAAGACTTCCTTCAGCATGCTTAGATGTGGCTCATAAGGAAGTGGAGGTATTTGAAGATGCAGATGAGGACGGGGAGATGGGGCAAGCTTCCAAGCAGGCAACGGTGCTGGCACCAGGACAGAGGAGGAGTCCCAGCAGGAGACGGCCGTCCCTGCACCCCAACAGGACAGGGGAGAATGTGAGGGGATCAGGTCAATCTGTGACTGAATGTTGGATAGCAAGATGTCCATGGCTCACTTGTCATCTGAGGGTCCCACGGTCTACCTAGGACAGAGGTGCGATCACTGCCAACAGCGTGGGTGGGGACGAGGACCCAAAGCTCCGGCTGTGGAGGCGCAGTGAGCAGGGGCGGAGGCTGGGAGTGTGCCTTAGACTATCCTTTGTGGTTTTCCTCCCGTTGATTTCCTGCAATGGAACTGGCTCCAGGTAGCAGTGCAGGGCAAGCTCCTGAATCCCTCCAGGGCTGTTTTTGGAGGGCAGGCTGTTAACAGGCGGCCAGGAGGCAGGGTGCTGAAACCCTGATGAGACGGGCTGAAATGGTGGGCGCACCTTGCCAGCTGCAGGTAAAGGCAGGAGGAGCTGGGTGGGAGAGAGTGGAGGTCCTGGTCAGTCTTTGAGTGGACCAGTTTAGAGATGGCCAGTTGCAGTGAGGTGAGTGAGGGCCCTAGGGTGGCCTTGTGGTGAAGACCCTTGAGAGATCAAGGGTAAGACAGGACAGGGCGGTGGATGTGGTATTGTCCCAGGGAGAAGGGACAGGAAACTCAGGAGGCAGGTGGCACAGTCGCCCCAAGGTGGGGGAGGGGAGGATGTCTGAGACAAGCTGGGGAAAGTGGGGCTCAGCCCACAGGCACAGGTCTCACCAGATGGTGGGGCTCGGACAGCCCACAGGCACAGAGGGTTTTGACCCCACCTCCTGCCTCTGACGCTCAGACTGTGGGAGGAACAGGACATAGTAATCCCACAGGAGAAACAAGTTTCAGTGTAGGGAGGCAACAAAAGCCGCCTGCGGGAAAGGGCTAAGTCCAGCAGACAGCCTGTTGGTCACGGAGGAAGGGTTTACAAGTGCGGTCTTTCAACAAACATTTATTGAGCAGCCATTCACACCAGGCCCTGGGACTTACACAGTCCCTGCCCTCACGGGCTTAGATCCTGGCAGAGGCCCAATGGAGAAGCGGTAGGGGGGTGGGGCTATGGGAGGTACAAAGGGCAGGAGAAGCTTCCTTTCCTTGAGCAGAGGCCCAGGTATGTGCGGAGTGGTGGCCTGAACCTGCCATGTCCTCTTGGCTGAAGAGGACCGGAGTCTCCTTGCCCAGAGTCAATGTAGTCATTCCTTCCTTGGTTTACTCCTTGACCAAGATGTATGAATGCCTACTGTGTGTGTGGGCTGGGCAGCAGGATGGAGGGGCGGTGGAAGCAGGGCATGAGCGTTGGCCACAGGGTTACAAGATGGTGGCCAGCACCTGCAGAGGGAAGCACTCGGAGCCCTCAGAGACTTGTCTGAGGGGGGTCCAAGCTGGTGGAGGGCCTTTCTGGGGCGGGGATAGGTGGGGATGCATTTTGAGGGGCTTTCAGTGTGACCTGGATTTGGGGACTTTCCACAGGGGTCCTGTTGGAATCCTGGGGGGAGATTCCTGCCCCAAGAGTCTGGGGTGACTGGTCTTCTGCCATTCCCTGCCTGAGAGAAGTATCAAGCTGGGGAGCCACAGAAGAGAAAGGAAAAGCAAATTTGTTGAGCCACTGAGCTACATGGAGGGACCCCCGGAGGAAGTGGCCAAGAGACCGCCCTGCCCTTCTCGCCAGTCGGGGTTGTCCGATGGCCCTTTGGAAGCAAGTGAGACACTCCTGGGGATTGGCAGGATGGTTGGGAGGCTCTGCGATGGCAAGGGTGGTGGCTTGGACCATGGGAGAAGGACAAGTCCATGTGGGAGCACAATACACTTTGCGTGGCAAGCGGAAGATGTGGTGAAGGCGGGTGGCTCTTCGTGTTCTCCGAGACGGGTAGCTGATCCCACGGTGGATGGCAGCATGCTCCTGGTGCTCGGCTGGCTGGCTGGGAGACTTGGCACCGAGAATGGCAGCTTGCTTGGCGGGATTGTGGGGAGGACAAGCCAGGCGGCAGCGTATGCCTCGGGACAGACGGGAGGCCCGGCAGGTGTGGGAGGCTCCCGGTGCTCTCAGCAGGGGCTGGGCTGGCAGGGAGTATGGCGCTGTGGTCTCCGTAGGCTCCATGCACTTTCCAATACAGAACCTCAGACTGAGGGCTAGAAGCAACTCAGGGGCCACCCAGTCCAACCTTTCACTCTGTTCAGATCCCCTTTGCCTCTGGACAGGTGACTGCCCAGCGTCCATTAACAAACGTCAGGGACAGAAGGGTCATAACTCACAATCCACTGTTCCATTATGTAAGTTCTTTCTTACCAAGAGTGAAACTTGCTTGTGTGGGCCCTATGTAGTGCTGCCCCGGGCCCTTACACCCTGCACTGGCCCTCAGGGGTATCTACCTTCCTTTTTGAGGACTTCAGAGGACAGAAATGTTTTAAGGAATCTCCCCACAAAGGCAATGGCTAGTCCAGAAAACAGACAGAGCTCGGAAGGAAGCACTCCATCAGCATTTCAAAAGAGAATATTTGGTTACTGAAGGCCCCTCATCTGGAGGGAGGCTTAGGGCAGCCCCGACCCACGACCCACGGCTGGCATTTGGAGACTGCCTTCAGGACAGCTCAGGACTTGCTGCCTCGCTAGGAAATAAATGCCCTAGGCGCAAGGCAAGTCTGAAGATCACTTGCTATGACTGTGTCCCCTGGGACCTGGAATGGGGGGAGGCATGAGTCCCGGGCCAAACTTCTGGGCCACTCACCGAGTTTTCGACATCTGAGTCATCTGAGCTGATCACCACAATGCGCTCCTCTGAAACGAGGTGGGGAGGCAGCATCAGGCCCTGCTGGGAACACCAGCTCCTCCCCCACCCAGTGCTCCCCTAGAAACCCTTGCATCCCAGTGGCCTGGGTGGGTGACGTGTGGCCTGCAAGAGAGGATGTCAACACTGACCATGTGTGCCTGCATGGACTGTCTACTCACACTGGCTTTCCATGACTGCCTGCTGTGCCTGCTGTGAATACTTAATTCAGCTGCTGGGCCTGAGGGCAGAATCTGCGCCTGGCAGAGCTGCCTGACAAGCACCAGCTGGTCTGCAACCTTGTGCAATGAGGCACACTGGTATGTTCCAGTTCTCAGACCTGTGAGCTAAGACGTTCAAGTTAAAAGAGACCCTATTATCTAGTTAGAACTTTTTGATTTACCAATAGCATTTGTGAGTGAGAAATATCAGTTAGGGTTGGTGTGTGAGCAGGGTCAGGGCTCAGGCTAGAACCTAGAATGAGAACAAACCAAACCTGGACTGTCATGAACATTCCAGAATTCTATGGGTTGATCTCAAGTCATGCCCAAGGACATCCTATCTGGCAATGTCCATAAAAGATGTCTAGGACAAATGAGGCCTTTGCAGAAAAATTTGAGTGCTGATGGGTGTGGATTTTACTCAAGTCCTCTCTGGGAACGTGACAGGCACCCACCAAACAAACATTTCCTGGGGAGATCCACACTGTGCAGAGGCATGGTGCCGGGTTCTGTAAGAGTGTGCTGGGGGAAGGAGCTAAGGGAGTGTGGGCTTCAGCCCCTCCTGCTCCCCACAATGGAATTCTAGCAAAGCATCCACTTTCACCCCCCAGGCAAACTGTGGGCTCTCCTTGCCCCATCTGGTGGCAGCTGAGGGCAGGACACAGGGAATGCTGTTGGCTTTGGGCTCCTGGGTGGAGTCAGAATGCAGAAGAGGGGCCCCACCCAACCCCTGGAGGATAGCAGGTAGGCCTGAGCCTCCCCATTGCCCCAAACCTCCCTACCTGCCTCTTCAGAGTCACCAGTCTCGTGGTTGCTGTTGAGCAGTAACTCCTCATTTCCTGGGGTGTGGCTCTCCGGGGTTCCCTCCTGGACAGGTGGTGAGACTGCCTTGGAGGTGCTGGGCCTGGGCTGCTCAGGGGAGCTCCGGGCCAACCTGGCCTCCTTCTCTTCCTCAGACTCCATCTTGATAACCTTCCTGGGGCACTCGGTCTGGCAGGACTTCCTCTTCTGTGGTGTGGCTGTGGCGGAGACCTCCTATGCACAGAGGAGTCACAGTGCCAGGTCAGGAGCCTCGATGGGCCCTGAGGTGGTGGGCAGAGACCCAGAACTGCATGGCAGGGGCCTGGGGCCACCCCCTCTGCTCTCCATCATGCAGAGCCTGTCTCTCCCCACACAGAAGACCCTCCCAGGCCTCCATGCACACTGGCCCTGCTTACTAACCACTGGCCTCTGCAGGCCTCTGCCTCGCCTGCAACTGGCTCCTAGCTCAGAGTAGAGGGGAGCTTCCTGACAGGACAGCCAAGGGCAAGAAAGGGCATAGAGCAGGTGCCCATTGAGATCTGCATTCTCACCCAGCTCCACCTCTGACTGCCTGGTGGATCTGGGAGCTCAGGACGGAGGCAGAGACGGGGGAGAACTCACCTGCCTGCAGGAAGGGTCCTTGATGGAGTAGGCGTACACCGGCACAGGGTGCACCCCGGGCACCGACTGTACCACAGCCACAGGCTGAGCGTTAGCCAGCCCCAGGGCCTGTGTCTGAGCCACCTGCGGACTCTCTGGCTGCAAAGTCAGGAAAGGAGAATCGGAAATGACTGGGCAGCAGGATAAGGGCTGGGAACCCAGGGCTGGGGTTAGCCCAATCCCCAGGGCCTCACCCAGCTACCGGTACAAGCTGCTGGGTCCAAATCTCAGAGTCCCTAGGGACCAGGCATCTTCCCCACACCCCGGTGGCTTCACCTCATGACCCTGAGGTGCTGGCACCCCGGAACCACTGCCCAACAACTCCTCAAGGCTTGCTCAGCGTCTAGCCTGAGCACCTCCAGGGACAAGTGCTCACTGCTGTCAGGACCAGCTCCTCGACCGCAGTGAGGCCGTAACCAGAAGGACACCCTTCCACCGGCCTCCCTGCGGCCTTCACTCTGCCTGGGTCACAACGGCTACTACGCACCTTAGACAAATCACTTAGAACTCCTGGGGCCTCTCAGTCCCTCTCTGTGCGTGGAAATAATCACGATGTCTAACTCACAGGGCAGCGTGGATGAAGTATGGTACTAAGTGAAATGCCAGGAAGAGCACCTGGCACTTGGCACCTGATGGTGATGACAGTGTTTTTATGACTACTCTGTGCCAGGCACAGTGCTGAGCGCTTCATGTGCCCATCCCAAAATGAAGTAGGAACAGTTCCCCAAAAAGTTAAGAGAATTTTCATATGATTCAACAATTCTACTCCTACGTATGTGCCCAAAGGAACAGAAAACAAGATGTTCACACCAAAACTTGCACATGAATCTTCACAGCAGCACTACAGCCAAAAAATGCCTAGCAATAAAATGTGTGCACCCCCACCGGGGAGTATTATTCAGCCACCAAAAGGGCTGACACTCTGGTACACACACGTGAATGAGCCTTGCACACGTGCTGAGTGAAACAGGCTGGCCATGCCCTGGCCAGGAAGCTCGGTAGGTTGGAGTGTCAGCCCTTACACCAAGGGGTTGTGGGTTCGATTCCCAGTCAGGGACACGTACGGGGAGGCGGCTGATCAATGTCTCTCTCACATTGGTGTTTCTCTTTCTTTCCCCCCTCCTTCTTCCTCTCTCTCTAAAATCAATAAACATATCCTTGGGTGAGGATTAACAAAAGCAAAACAAAACAATAGAAAAAGCCAGCCACAAAAAACACACATTGCACGTTTGCATTTATGTGAAGTAACCCAGAGTAACTAAATGCAGAGACAGAGAGCAGTCTGGGGGTTGCTGGAGGCAGGTGGGCACAATGGAGAGCGAATGCTTTGTGGATGCAGGGTTTCCTTCTGGGATAATGGAAATATTCCGAACCAGACGGGTGGGATGGTTGCACAAGGTTGTGAATGTGCCAAATGTCACTGACTTTCACACTTTAAAATCACTGAAATAGTGAGTTTTCTTACAGGAAGTTCGCCACGATAGACAGAAACTGTAGGAAGAGAACGAGAAGTATGTCCCTGATTACCACCACTCGACAGAGGAGGGAACTGGGGCACGAGAGGCAGAGCGGTGTCCTACGGTCACATGCCTAGGGTCCTACCCAGGGCTCTGAAGTGGAGGGTCCCCGCCTGTGTGTACGCAGCTCAGCTCGCTTTTCTGGCACTGCCTCCCTCACGCCCCTCCCTATTGTGTGCAACTGAACGGCCTGCTGCACCACTTGCTGAAAATGAGTAATACGGGAAGCGCTCCTTCAAAAGGGGAGGCAGACAGCTGCTCCTAGCCCGACCCCCTGGCCTCACTGCAGTCTGTCCACATGGTGAAAACCAGGTATTCCGACACAGCGGGGGGGGGGGCCTTTATCAGGCAGAGCTGCACTGGAGCAGCAGGTGACCCAGAGTGAGATGAGGAGGCCAGGGATCCACTTTCCTTATTGGGACAAGATCTGCCCCTCCTGTGTGGAGAAAGACACGGTCAGGCCCACTCTCAGAGGGGACACCAGGGATGACCTGGCCAAGCCTGGGCTGGGGTAAGCAGGGAAGGCCCAGCACGACAGGTCCACATGTGGGGTACCGGACCCGAGCCAGGCAGGGCTCCTTCTGGTTTCAGTGCCCTGATGTGGGCTGTGGGCTCCTGCACAGGCTGCTATAGTGGACTGGTTTCTTCTTTCCTCCTGCCTTCCTGGGTTTCTTTTGCTCAACATCTTTACAAAGAGGGAGGAGAGTTGTCTTGGGATCAGAGAATGAGGCCTGTCTGGGGAAGGGGAGAGAGCGCGCTCTGACGCCAGGACAGTGCGGCCCCACCGAGCGCTCTACGCCAGTGGTCTTCACGCCGCACACACCGAGACCCGTCAGATCGTGAGAGCAACCAAGAGCACCACGACCTGCACTTTTGTGCTGCAGAGAACAGGAAACATTAGTGTAATCCCAGGTAAAAAGTGTAATTTGTTCTGCAAAACGGCTGTTTCAGCTGGAGGCGTGTGTGTGTGTGTGTGTGTCTACGGAGCGTGGGCTGCATGTAAACACGTTCTTTTACAATGAGTGGAGGTCAAAAAAGTTCAAACTACCTATTTAAAACAAGCGTGGGTGGGAATGTGGGAAGAGCTGGAAACCCTGTGCACTGTTGGTGAGAATGCAGAACGGCACAACCACTATGGAAAACTGGGGGGCAGTTCCTCGACAAACTAACAATAGAATCACCATGTAGTCCAGCAATTCCACTTACAGGTAAATTTTATGTTACGTGTATTTTATCACCATTAAAATTTTTTTTAGTTGAAAAGCTCTTTCGTGTCTGGCTCTACAGCTGTGGGTGAAAGACCCTGCCCTGGGGGCCACGGGCCCCCCAAAGACAGACCTTAGCTCCCCTCTGCTTCTCTGCCCTTCCTGACACCCACCCCCAATGTTAATGGGGTACGGGGCACACGGAGGCTCCGTAAAGGGAAAAATACCATGATGACTGATTCATAGTTGTTTTATAGCTTTAAATTTTTTATTTTTTTCATGAAAGTACTGTAACATTATTCTACGAGGAACAAAGGGGGGAAAATCTCCAAGCTGCCCCCACACCCGCAGCGGTCCTGGTGGAGCCTGTGGGCACGTTGCATCCTCTCTGCCTAGGCGCACGGTTGTGATGCATGTTAACCGACAGTTTCAACAGGGACGAGTGTTGGTGCCAGAAGCCCAGCCCCTGCCTTCTAAGGCAGGGGACACGGGTCCAGGAGTTGCCTTCCTCCTGGCTGATGGACTTGGCTCTCCTGGCACAGCTGGACCATGCCTGCTCACTAGACCTGCCACAGCTGTCCTCTGCACTGACAGTGTTACCCACTTCCTTTCCCCCAGCCCCACCACCTGCCCACCCAGCCTAGCTCGGCAAAAAAAGCATTCTCCTGATACTCCAAGTTCAAACTACTTAGTAGGGGTGGTGAGAGGTCACCTCAAGATAAAGACCCAGCAAAAGACCTGGACCTTCCAGGGACAGTATGGGCTCTCTAGCTGTTCACCAACCAGCAACTGGCTGAGATCTGCAGATCTGCAGGACAGCTGAGATCTGCAGACAGCTGAGATCTGCAGACCCAGGGCACTTTCCGTTATTATCCATGTGATTTCTCTGGGGACATGTTTCATTCTCGGGCTGTATGCGGTACAAAACAACCTAAATATGCATCGACTGAGAACTGGCTAAATGAAGCTAGAATCACTCAACAGGCCACTATGCAGGTGCAAAAATGTACCAGGAAGGAATATTTCATTGGGTGAAAAAGCCAGTATTATGTATACATGGTACCACGCTACTACCTAGGTATAAAAAAGACGAGAAAAAGCAAATATCTATGATTGTATTTACTTGTAATTTTACAAAGAAATTCTAGAAGGATATGTGTGGGCATAAGAACTGACTGATGAGGAGTGAAGGTGGGAGTGAGCACTTATCTCTACGTTTTTATTTCTGACCATCTAATTATATTGACCTATCCAAAAATTAAAATGTCATTTTTTAACTTCTGAAGCTAGGTATATGGGGAGCAATACCCCACCCAGAAGTTGGCTTCTAGTCTGGTCCTTAGCTCACCCTGTGGCCCCAGGTGAAGCCACACCCTCTCTCTGGGCCTTAGCTTCATCCTCTGTAAAGGAGACTGGACTCCATGCTCCCTCCTAGCTCTAAAACTGTCAGACCTAGAATCCTGTCTCCTCCAGGAAGCCTTTCCTGGTCCCTCAGCCTTCCGCAATCTCCCTCTCCGATGCGCTATGCCATAGCAAAGCTAGGAAGGCTGCCCACCCTGACTACCTCCATCAGAAGACCTGCTTTCCATGGATGTCTGATCATTTCTGGGCCCAGATCCTGGACAGGCAGACACATGCAGACTTGGATGAGCGGATGGGAAGGAGACCAGATGCTTGGTTCCAGAAAGAACTGAAGAAGCTGACCCTGGTGGAGAGTGCTGTGCATGCAAGCTCCCACGAGGGCAAGTCAAAGGTGTGCCATTGCATTTCTACCCAGGGAAACACTAAATCAGAGCGGTCCAGAGATGGGAGTGACTACCTTCAAGAATGAACGAGCTTCCTGTCCTTGGAGGTACATGGATGAAAGCTGACCTGCAACTGGTCAGGAGCACTGCAGAGGGAATGCCAACATCAGAGGGGTATGGGCCCCTTCCAACCCTGAGAAACAGTGGTTCTTGGATTTATGCTGGACCTGAAATCACACCGATAGAACCCAGGCTTCTGGGTGGAGGTCTGACTCCTGGTCCCACTCTCCACTCCTCTCCAAGAACCACATGTGAGGGAAGAGGAGGGAAAGGTCCACATGTCCACCCCAGGTAAAGTCTCAAACATCTGGAGTGGGGTACAAAGAAGGGTGAGGTCATCAGGGGTGCCTGTCAGTGACCACCTCCTTCACCTCCTGTCCAGCCCTAGGTCTAACTGCTCCTGAATCCACCAAGAACTCACATCCCATGAAGAGCTACTGTGGCATTAGGAACCCAGAGCAAGCCAGCCCCTCCTTTCCTCCCTCCCACGGAGCTCCAGTCCAGCCACTTACTATCCGTTTCTCAGGCACTCTCTCTGCTGCCTCAATACACAGGGGCAGCAAGACTCGGTTTCCTCTCTGACCCAGGGGAGTCCCGACCGCCTGACCCGCTGGACCACACCACCTCCCCAGCAACCCTCAGACCCATCTCACCAGATTAACGTCAGAAGGCTCCCTGGGAGTGCTGGTAGCCTCTGGGTTGGCTCTCTTGGGGACAGCTGCATCTGGAGAACAGAGAGAGAGTCATGAGCAGGTCAGGGACATCCCTGGTGAGAGGGGCCTGGGCCTGGGACAGTGACAGAGGGAAAGAGGGAGGGTCCCTGTTGCTTTTCCTAGAGATCATTTCTCCATGGCCACTCCCAGCACTGGAGCAGCTCCACGGAGGGGTTGGTGGCTAGAAGAAAAGCTCCCTGACGGCAGTGGGCATGACCCCAACCAGAAGGGGGACAGGGGTGGCATTAGCGAGTGCTTGTTTGGCCCCAAACAACAAGCACACCTCTCTCCACCTCTGGGCCAACACCAAAGCAAAGTGTGAACAGTGCTAAAGTGTGTGACTGCTCAATGACTTCTGTGCATACAGGGAGAACTCTTATGATACTCTTCTGACCCACAGCCTGGTTTTTATTAAGTCTAATATAACTCTCTCATGCTTTAGATTAAAATATGTAACTCCTGTCTTTGCCACTGTCCAGTTCCAACACCCAAGGTAAGCTGTTTAAAAGTCTGTGTGGTCATTTCCTGTATATGGGGTAACATTCGCTACCTAGGTGGAGGAGGGACAAGTCCATGCTCACTCTAGGACCACACTTTATGAACCCATGTCCATCAGCTCCAAGGGCAGGAAGGAGGAGCCCTCTATCACTGGCACCTGCCATGGGGCCTTCAGATTCTTAGCCTCCCTCCCCTTTTTCACACCAGCTGTCCAGAGCTCAGATTCCAGCCTAGAGGTTTCATCAAAAAGCCATTAAAACCTCCTCACCCTGGAGGTCCTCTCGTGCACACCCACCCCTTGGAAATCTCTTTTAAGTCCCCCTGGCGTTTCCAGCTCCATGGAGCTCCGACAGTCCCTGCATTGGGACTGCAGGGCCAAGCACTGTTCTTTCTCCAGCTGTGTGATACGCCCCCATTTTGCCTTCCAGTTGGAGTGGATAATGAGGTGAGGGACTGGAGGGTGGATTCCCACTTCCCAAGTGCCCGATACCAGGCAAGGCCCACAGAGTGGCAGGTGGTTCAGATGGCAGGTGACTCTGGGGACAAATGATCTTCCTCACTGAGCCACAGTGTACTTCTGGGGAAGCACCCAGGCACCCCAGGGGTTTGTCAGCCCCTTTCTGTCCTAACCTCATTTTCTAGTTCACTTTTCTGTTACTAAACATAGATGGCTTAAGAGAACTTCCTGGAGCAGTTGGTTCCTCTGGGGCTAAAATGGTTATCGGTCTAGTTCTTAGCTTTGTATCCCCTTCTCTTCCTCCCCGAGAGTCCCAAGACCACAGCGAATCCACAGGGTCTGGTAAATTACTGGGCTGGCCAAAAAGTGCGTTTGTTTTTTTTCCCACCAGACACATTTTTCATTTGCACCAATAACTTGACTGATTTGGATGTTTTGAGTATGTCAGCTATCTCCCGCTATTGGCTTCTCGTGGGTAGAGGCCAGGGGTGCTGCTAAACATCTTCCAGTGCATAAAACAGCCCCAGAGCAAAGATTTATTCATCAAAATGTCAACAGCAAGAAACTTTGCAAACCACTTTGGACAGATTTGATCAGTTACAGCATCTTCTCCATACACTGCACAAATCTTTTTTGTGTGTGTTTCAGTTGTGTTTTTACTTTTTGTGAAACAATAAAGCATAATATGCCAGAAATGTTGCATATTTTCTTCCATCTTCAGTATTAAAATTGCTACAAAAAATTCACCAATTTTGATGTTTGTTTTTTTTTTTAAAAATGCACGCTGATAAGACAACTGTTACAATACTATCTACCAAAGTTGTTTCAAATGAAGTCAAAGACAGCGAAGCACTACTAGAGCCATCTTACAGAGAAAAACAAATGAACTTTTTGGCCAACCCAAAGTAAAACATAGCCCCTCTGGGAGGCTACGGCCCCATGTAAGGGCCTCCTTTCCCTTTATCCTGCACATACTGGAACCTACGATGGGATCACATCAAAGAGACAATTTTTAAAGCCTAGTTTCCTTTTCTGTCGTAAGGAAGTATTTTCTCCCCCATCTTCCTGCAGCAAGGCACAACTCTTAAATGGTAAACAGACCAGCCATGTGGGTTGCTTACCTGTCCCCTGGGTGATGCGAGAGACAAGGTCCTGCAGGCGCACCTTGAATTCGTCGAAGCTGTCAGTGCGCACGGCAGCTTTCGGGCTCTGGGGCTCCTCCTTGTGCAGCGCGTCCAGAGCCTTGCGAAGGAAACCGTGCATGTCCAGCACCTCCTGGTCCGAGGCGTAGCGCTTCATCCTCTGCACCAGCACGCTGCCTGTGCGGATGCGCTGCAGCACGGCGTCCAGACGGCCTAGCTGGCCCGCAATCTTGTCGTACTCCCGCTGGTACCGGGTGTTCACTGCCTCCAGCAGCTCGCTCTCCTGCGCCAGCACGTGCGCTACTAGCTGGCGCACACCTGCGCGGATCACCTCCTCCGTGTCAGTGCGCACGCGCGCCAGCTGGCTGATGGCTGACCGCATCTGCGCCAGCGCTGAGTCGAAGGCGTCGTCCTGCTTCTGCAACAATTGCGTCATGGAGCCCAGCTCTTCTTGCCTCTGCTGAATCTCCTCAGTGATGTCGCACTTGAGGTTGCCGTGGCTGCTATCCAGGAGGGCACAAGAGCAGCACAGGGGCTTGGCGCAGCCTTGGCAGTAGATGCTGCAGACAGACGAGGCAGTTAGGGATCTCCTGCCTTTTCCCCTTCTTTATTAAAATCCTCTTAAAAATTATAAAACTTTGAATTATGGTATGTGTCCAGGTTTGTGTTTTCCCCAGTTCAGTGTCTGTGGTTATGGTGATAGCATCCAAACTACCAATAAATTCTTAAAATATCAAAAAGTTGCTGAAGAAACAATGGCTAACCTTCAGCCATGAAACAATACAAAGATTAAAAAAAAAAAAAATCAGTCCTCTCTTCCCACCACTTCTGAATTTCCTTTCTCCGCATCTGTGGTGGCCCGGTGGCCTCCTCCTTCCACACGGCTCTCCCCTCAAATCACCCGACACAAATCCCCAGACTAGGCAGTTGCTTAAAGGGTTCTAAGGACTTGACACTTCATCCCACTCCACCCTCCCTAGAGCTGGTTAGGGGGGGAGTGGCTGTTGCCCTCATTTCACAGAGGAAGAAACTGAGACCTTCAAAGGTTTGAAAATTGGCTCAAATAAATATAGCAACTGGCGGGGGGTGATGCTTGTACTTTAAAAAATGAGATCACGCTATACCTTGTAACCCCCCTCTAAGGTAGCTTTCATTCCAGATGTTGTCATATGCCTTTTAAGTACAGAGCTATTGTATTTTCTTTAATAGCTCATGATATTCCATATTACAGTGATTTCCTGTTTATGCATTTTTCCCTCTTTCTTTTTCTTTTTTGGCCAATATGGACAATGCTTTATGTAGCCAAATGCATGGATGCTTTTGCTTCTATGAAACAGATTACAAAAAATAAAGTATTGCCAGATCTAAGAATGCGTATCTTTTTATTTAATAGACTTCAGCTAGCAGACAATTCCACAGCATTTACTATATGTCAGGAACTAACAGAAACGTGACAAATATTAACTTATTTAATCCCCCCCAAATCCGAGGGAGCAGGAACTCGTACGCCCACTTTAAGGATGGGGAAACTGAACAAGAGGCAAAATAACTTGTTCAAGGTCACACAATCAGAAGGCGGCAAGAGCCCAGACACCAACTGTAGCAGGCAGAACAGTGGCCCCCATCCGCGTCCCAGTTGCCAGCACCTGTGAACATGTTAGCTTATTAACGCGTGGCAGACAGGGCTTTGTAGGAGTGATTACATTAAGGGACTTGTGGTGGGGAGATCATCCTGGATTATCTGGGTGGACCCAAGGTGATCACAGAAGCTCTACACAGGAAGGGGGGAAAGCAAGAGAGTGAAAGAAGGGAGAGGCAGCAACAGGCCAGAAGTTGGAGTGATACTACCCTGCTGGTTTTGAAGATGGAAGGGGGTCATGAACCAAGGAATGCAGGCAGCCTCTGGAGGCTGGAAAATGCAAGAAAATCAACTCTCTCCAAGAGCCTTTAGAAGAGAAGACAGCCCCGCTGACATCTCGACTTTATCTCAGGGAGACGCACTTCAGACTTCTGGTCTCTAGAGCTACACGGGAACGAGTTTGTACTGTTTTAAGCGCCCAGGTGTGTGGTAATCTGCTATAGCAGCAAAAGCAAATTAATATAAAAACACAGGCCATCAGGCTCAGAGTCCATGCTCTGAATCATTGCAACGTTGCTTCACACATTACTAGGAAAACAGTGCTACTTGCTTTCTCAGAAATATTGTTATAATTCACTCTCACCAGTGATGACAATCCATCGGCCCACGGAAGGCCAGGGGAAAGGCTCTCGGCTGACCACTCTGGCTTCAGTTACTAAGATGGACTTGTCCTAGAGCTGCAAGCAGGGAGCCTGAGAGCCAACCTGACCCAGAAATCAGAGCACTAGACACAGGTCCTCAGCTTTGCTGGCTCTCACGCTTCCCAAGTCACCGAAGAACTTAAGGTCTCAAGGCTTGATTCTTCTGATCAAGCAGACTTACTCCAGGCTGGCCGAGATCCTGGAGAGCTCAGAGGGTGGGAAAAGGGACTGGGGGTTGACACTGGGTCATGAGCATTCAGCCGCTCCAGCCTTTGGGCATCTGATCTAAGTAACAGAGACCCATTGCCTAGAGACAGGGCCGGTGACTGACGTAAGCGGCATCTGGAACAGAGAAAAGAGCCTGCCAGATGTGTGTCTGCCTCAGCTCTGTGCCCTTGGCTGGTCACTTAAGCTCTATGCACCTTGGTTTTCTTCTTTGTAAAACTGGGAAACTTCCCATCACATATGGGAGCGCTGTAGAGGATCACATCAGAGAAGTCCTCTGTTCTTAACAAAGACCGTGATTATTATAATTGAATGAAATATTAGTGCTCACCAACGTCAATATTAATGAGAAATGCTAAGCAGTTATGAAAAGAACTAATAACCCTACAACACAGGGCGATGACGCAATATCCACCGAAATCACAAACGCAGCCCTGGCTGGTGTGGCTCAGCGGATTGCGCGTGGGCCCGACAACCAGAAAGGTCACCAGTTTGATCCCATTCAGGGCACATGCCTGTGTTGCGCCGGCCAGCTCCTCAGTTGGGGGTGGGCGAGAGGCAACTGATCGATGTATGTCTCATGCACTAATGTCTCCCTCTCTATCTCCCTCCCTTTCCCTCACTCTAAAAATAAATAAAATCTTTTTAAAAAAATCACAAGTGTATTTATCCTTTGACCCAGCAATCTCCCTTCTAGGCACCTACTCTGCCACGCTATCTCCACACGGAGGAAGTGAAGCTGTACAACCCAACACAGCCCGTGACAGTACAGAACAGACACAGCGTGGGGGTGGCCATACAACACGGTGCGCAGGTGATGCGCTATGGAATCGCATGCCTGAAACCTGCCTAATTTTGTTAACCGGTATCACCCCCAATGGATTCATTAAAGAGGAAAAGAAACCCTAAGTGTCCATCACTAGGCAATGAGTCACATCAATTATGAGGCACCCATACAACGGAACACTATGAACTGCAAAAAACTAAGGAAGCTCTTTAAATGGAAAAATCTCCATGGCAAAATGAGGAAGGTAATAGGAATAGTAGGAGGATTAAATACAATAGTACATATAAAAGGTTAGAAAAGCAAATAGCATACGAGTGTTCAATATTTGGATTATGATGTATATTTTAAGTAAAAAAAGTCAAAGTGCGGGCATGTAGGTATAGGATGCTACCTTTTGTGTTAAGAGTAGAGAAAAATAAAAAATATATTCATATTTCATTATTTTTTAATAAAGAAATCTCTGGAAGACATGTAAATTAATAATAATTATGGATGGCAGGGTAGACGTGGAGGGAGCTACTTCACTGCATGTCTTTTAGATTGCTTTCACATTGTGAATGTATTACCTATTTTTTTTAAAACAAATTGGGCGACTTTACAGGATACAGAAATAAAGGAAGAACTAGAGCCAGTTGTCACTTTCCCTGCCTTGGACCTATAGGAAAGGGGCCGAGTCTGAAGTTGACCTTCCATCCTTAGGAAAAGCACTCCACGCCCGGGAGGGGCACACCTCAGGTGGCCTGGCTGGACAAGGAGAAGACTTCCTCGGTTGACCACAGTCTTTGTCTGCTTCTATTTCTAGGCCCGTCTGCCCTGAGTGGGGCCTCCCTAGGGAAAGGGGTCACCGCCCCACCTCCAGACGGAAGTGGACAATTGGCATTAGGTCTCTTGTGAGTTGGCTGGCCGAAATCAAACACCCTGGGTCCAAAAGCCCACAGCCTTCTGATATGACTGAGGTATAGATCCTATATTGGAATGACCTGTTAAGGGATTGTCCTAGGACCAGAAATGAACTTCTTGGCCTAGGATGCCTTCACTCTCACTCAGGGGACACTCACTGAGCACCTACTGTGTTCTTAGCATTTTGGGGGAGCCAGAGGTGAGGGGGGCAGCACCCACAGGAGCTTCTTAGAGAACAGAATAGCCCTGGAAAGTAAAATGACAGCTCTTTGCTCCTGGAATACTCGAAAGAATGAACTCCAACACCACAGAACTAGTAAGTGGCTCAGCAAAGTGGCTAAGTTACCCAAGAATTAGGAGGAGAGGACAGCTGAATTCTATGCCAGCAAAGCACATGAAAAGAAACATGGGGAAATATCTCCATGCTCCCATTCACAACAGCAAGTTTTAAAGTGAAAAACAAAAACAAAAACAAAAAACACCCTAGACATAATTCTAATAAGAGACATGAAGGACTTACATGGAGGGAAGGACAAAAACACCCACTGAGAAAGTCTAAAACACAGAAAAGCGTATTGAGGTCCCAACTGGAGAGACTCAATATTTTAATGTTAATCTTCCTCAAGTTCATAAAAAGGTTTAAAGCAATTGGTCAAATTACAAATGAGATTCTGAAACTTAACCAACTCGTTCCAAATTCCCCATGACGAAATAAACAGATTGAGCAGGTACGAAGTTTCTGGGAAGTCAGTGCAAGGAAGGGGGACACATCATAGAACCCCCACACTAAAAGAGTGTGGTACTAACTAGTCTGAGACTCAAGAGAAAAGGCACCGGAACACACCACATAGTCCTGAAACAGGCCCGGGCATCTACAAGAATGTGTATTTTACATAATAAAGAAAGTGTCCCAAATTGGACATGAAAGGGGTTTTCAAGAACTGGGGTCACGTAAAATGGCAGAGGGGGCAGGAGTCAAGTTAGGGTACGTACACTCCCAGACACACCCCTGATGGCTCATGAGTTCAGTGTGAACATATCCCCAGAGTCCTGCAGCTGGCTGCCTATTCTCATGATGGTGACGACCTGATAACCACAAAAGAAAGGGAAGAAATCACACAGTCCACAGATGCAATTACCTAAAAATTCAAAACTGTACTTTGGGGGGAAGACATTCATGACTTCCTACAAGAAGAAAGGGAAATTGTGGGACCTCGTGTTGTTCACTTTGCTTCAGATGACTACAGAGTTAGCAGGAAGGAAAGGACAATGTCTATATTCATAAGAGTCACCTCTTTCTCTTTTTCCCTCCCCTTTTAATCCTATTTAGATTTTCCAAAAGTTTCCATAAAAAACTTCAAGCAAAGGAATTTGGATTTTAAATAGAAGCCAATGGGGAGCCCTCAAAGCACACCCCATCTAGGAATTCCCGAAGTTCTTTATCCTTGTCCGTGAGATGTACTGTTTCACTTACCCCGCTTTGGACTGTTCAGTGAAGTTACTAGGTTGTTAGTATCTTACCTGAAGCCCCAGCATGTTTCCTGGGTTCTCAATCCTCCCATCCTAAAGCTGCCTCTGTCTAAACTGTCATGCCAGGGGCCACCTGTCAGCAGAAAAGGGATGAGTTCTGGTGGAGGACAGGCTTGGGCCTGCCTCTGAGCTCTCTCATTCCTGGCTATGATCCCTGGAGTAAATCACTTTCTGTCTTTGAGTCTTAATTTGCCCATCTACAAAATGGGGATGAGGATGCCTCTCTCATAGACTGCAGCAAGGACAAGATGGGCTGGTGTGTGTGCAGTGATTGGCATGGTGCCAGGTACACAATGGACGTTCTGGAGCCGTCCCAGAAGAGGGGCATGAACAACACACACACACACGGGTAGTTGGCTGTGGTTGGATGGACATCTCAACCTCAGACTGTAAGAAAACAACCCCATTAAGTGTGATCTCTGAGCTGTCCCTCCTGGTGTGGATAAGCCACCCCAGCCTAGCCACACCTCCTGCTGGGATTAGAGCAGCATGCCACTCCTGCTGTTCTAGGAAATAGGGTACCTCAGACATGCAGAAATCCGGGGAAAATAGGACCCGTGGAGGACAGCTAACCCCAGAATAGGACTCTGGGCAGGGCCTGGCTTGCCTGAAGGGCAGCGGGAAAACTGTCCACTCCACCCCCCACCCCCCACGAGAACGGACTGGGAGCTTCCACTTTGGTGGGGTAGCAAGAGGAGCAGTCTCCTTCGGAAACTCAAATAGTTAACCAGAGGCATTTAAAGGGACCCATCAGTCATTTCCACAGTAGTGTGAATGCATCTACTCCAACTGGCTTCCTGTTATCCCCTGGGTGACACAGTGGAGGAAACGAGATTTCTGAAGCCAGGAGAAGAGATGTAGAGTCGGGGATACTTACAGAGTGCAAGCATTATTCCTACGGCCCTCCCCTCCGCCAAACATTCCTGGTCAAGAAGACGGTGGCTGAGATGGGAGAAGCTGAGGGCGCAGAGAAGACACTAGAGATGTCAGTCACGACACCGGTTTAAAGACAGGCAAAGAAAGGTGAGTGGAGGAAGCCTTGCCTGTTTCACACTGTTGTCTCATGCTGGCCGCACGCCTGAAAACGAGGACGAGAAACTTGGTGCTCTTTCTCCCTCCCCATCTTCTACGTGGGTCCCTGCTCCCAGGACACAGTACACGACGCCCTGCTGGGCCACAGCACTCATTCGGCAGGTTGCAGGAGCACTGCTGGGTGGGGGCCC
Organism: Macrotus californicus; assembly: GCA_007922815.1. Taxonomy (NCBI): domain Eukaryota; kingdom Metazoa; phylum Chordata; class Mammalia; order Chiroptera; family Phyllostomidae; genus Macrotus; species Macrotus californicus. Next base: position 8,791 of record VMDR010006903.1, on the reverse strand, counting down.
TGACGCCGCTGCCCTCTGTAGGGCAGGGAATGGCACTGCCTACAACCTGAAGGCGGCTCGAGGCAGAGAGCAAGGGGAATTCTAGCCCTCCCAGTCTTCCACTGCTTCAACGGCGCTGTCGATTCTACCTTCATTTACTAAAACCCCCAGTTCCTGAGTACCCACTGTGAGCAGGCTTGGGCTACCATACAAAGACGATTAAAACAGAACCCTGGTTCCTAAACTGGTTCCCATGGCTACTCCCTTTGTTTTCGCCCCGGTCATGGCTTATCTCCTTTGGCGCCGTCCTCTAACAGGCCTTCCTGCCTCTGGTCTCCCCAGTCAACCCTTCCTGGTGACACCGAGGCGCTATTTCTGACATGTGATCATTGTCACACGCTGAGATGACTGCAGTGATGCCCCTAAGAAGTACAGTTGGAGGGGAAGCGAGCGCAAGGCATTTTTAAAGTATCACATAAACTGCGTGTTCGTAACGGAGACTCAATTTTTGGAGCAGTTAGACCACTCGGGGAGATTTATTGATTTTGTAATAATGCGCTACAATTATATAGTATTAAATATCAGCGAACACTAACGCGACATGAATTTACAAGCCAGTAAACGTTACAGGACAATAAAGTTAAGTTTATCACATAGATGAGTACAGTGATTATCAAGCTATTTAAATCTGATCTAATTTCAGGAAATGAAATGGAAGGAAACGGAGATAGCTAAAACAATAGATTGACTAAAGCCATAAATAGGAAAGATGATATTTGACAATTAGGGTAACACTAATTTAACACTATATGAGTTAAAAAACATGGTGTAAATAGGCAGTTCTTCTACTTAGTCATACCAATCTCAAAATACCCTACCAACTCTAACAGCTTTGGCAGGATAAATCCAAATTATAAAATATGCCAAAGCAGACATTTGTTAGAAAATTAAATGACTCAAGTTCTTTTTTTAAGATTTTATTTATTTTTAGAGAGAGAGGAAGGGAGGGAGAAAGAGACGGAGAGAAACATCAGTGTGTGGTTGCCTCTCACGTGCTCCCTACTTGGGACCTGACCTGCAATCCAGCAAGCCAGGCATGTGCCCCGACTGGGAATCGAACCCTTTGGTTTGCAGGCTGGCATTCAGTCCACTGAGCCACACCAGCAGGACTCAAGTTAATAATATAATAAATGCTAATAGAATTTGGTGACATAAAAACAGGCAGGGAATCCTATATGACACAAAAAGTTTTGACATTCTCAAGTACTTTTATAAAAATGTGCATACAATGATTTTATGTAGCTTTGAATGTATACTGTGGTTCTGATTTTTGTTATTCATTCAACGGTCATTAGGTAAGTTCCTCCAAATTGTGGTAATACTGTTAAGATTAGTAATCTTAAAAAAACCTAAAAGTAAATTAAAAACGTAATACTAATGGTAATAGAGCAAGAGGAAAATTAGGAGGGAGAAGAGTAATGTAAGAAACTGTCACTGAAATGAATAATGTGGTTAAATTAATAAACTAAAAAGTGAAAAATATCTTTAGTCACTGAGATGGAAAAAGTATTAATAAACAAATTATGCCTCAGACCTTCCCTCATGAGCATTTGCCGTTGGCAGACAATGCAGCCAAGTCCACAAAGTTCTGAAAGAAAGAGTGGGCCCAAGTGTACCAGTGTGCTCAGCCAAGACTTCAGCCAAGTATCCGAGCAGCCAACGGACGGACACCCTCAACACCAAGAAGATTCTAGGAATTCAGGACACAGTCGTCCTTCTGGAAAAGAAACTGCTGAGTGACGACGTCCATCCAACCAAGAGCTGACTCAGAAGTGAAAATCCACGAAATGTGATGTCAAAGTAAAAGGACCGGGGCTGGACACTGGCGCCACTGTGACATGGAACCAGCACGTGGGAGGGGACCAGGCTGACCTTCACAGCAGAGGCTCCATCAGTCACTTCTGTCTGAAATGGAAGCGCTTCAAAGCAAACTCTAATGACTGCTCCCCCCTAATGTCTTAGTACTTGTTTTGCTTCATCTTAGATCTTTCAGGAAAATATTTTAGGATGAAGAAATATTTCTTTGAGGCTTAGCAGATCCAGTTTTACTTCACTTCCTTTTCCTTCCATTAAAGTTGAGGAAAATTAAATTTTAACCCTGGTTAAGTAGCGTACTTCCTTTTAATCATCGAATTCTAGGGGATACAAGCGACTCACAGAGTCCTTTTTTGCAACTCGACCCAGTGGTCAGTGGAGGAGCGCCTGAATGCAGGGGCCAGCGCAGCAGGGAAGGCGCGCAGGCTGCCGTCAGGAAACCCTGGGCTAGCTCTCGTGAATGTTCTGGCCTCTGGCCTCATTTACACAAGGGAAGCAGTTTTCTCTTCCTCAGTAATCTTACAGGAAGCTGTGGGACTTAAGGATCCTTGTGAGAGAGAAACATCTCAAAAGGCAGGAGAGTGATCTACTGTGTACCAGGAGGTTGGATCCAGCCAGAGAGCCCACCCTCCGACCGCACTGGGAAGGGGAGCTTCCTACTGGAAAGCAGCTGCCAGGCACCGCGTGGTCAGGGAGCTTCCCCTGGAGCTGGCACCAGGCCTGCCCCTGCCCCACTGCATCCCACACACCTGGACTCTTCTCTTCCTTTCACTTGCAGGGGTCGCTGCTGATTTCTCCAGGACACATGAAGGGCATGTTCCTCTTTCTATTTATAGCACGAAGAACCGGACCTCCCCTTTAGGGAGCCCCACGCTCCCCATTTTCAGCCTGTGGGGAAAAGGTTCTCACTCTCTGACACTGGATTCGAGGATGAGGTGTGTAACCTTTGGAGCTGCTACAATCACTTGGCAGCCAAGAGGCAGAAGCTCTTCTGTGCACGGAACTGACCTGGAGGAAAGCCAGGTCGTAAGAAATACAACCTGGTCCTGGTGACACAATTTCAGTGTCTAACAAGGTCAGGCCAGAGGTCAGCTCCACATCTATTCACTTACTTACGCCATTCACTCAATCTTTGCTTACGCCACTAAAAATCTGTCACTAATTCATGCATTTATTATAGTTGAAACTCATACACACAAATCTCCAAGGTCAAAGTACAGCTCTAACGTCAACTCTTTCATTTATACCCTATTACCTTTCAGGGGATCCTCCCAACGAAACACAACTTTCCCTCCTAAAAACTGCCCCAGCACTTGATCTGCCTGTGTCCTCTGACACGTGTGGGTCCCTGCCACAGAGCACAGGGCGGTGCGTGCCCACAGCTTACTGCAGACGGAAACCCTCCATAGGTTCAGACTTCAAAGACAGGGGTTATTCTCTTTTATTCTTATTCTCTTATTCTTATTCTTACAGCAACAGTAATTGCAGAGCCAGGCGTGAAATGAATGCTCGATCCATGGTTATTCAACGGCTGGCTGGACGGGTGGATGACTGTGGTTCCAGGTAGTTTAATGAGTTAGGAATCAGGGACAAAAGCCTGTTAATTTCCAGACTTACTGTTAAAAATTGCCCTAAAATGTGTAAGGCCTCCATCCCTGAATAAACCCTACTGAAGAAAGCAGAGATCGGGCTTCAGGAGAGTTGAGACAGGGACATTAACACTAACGCTGACGTTAGCTTGGGTTACTTTAAATTCCTGACTTCTTTCTCCAAAGCAAGAAAAGGCACTGGCCATGGGGGGTGGGTAGGGAATCCCTTTTACCCACATATTATTCAACCAAACCTACCTTCAAGCTCCCTCATCCCCCACCCCATGAAAGGAAAAGCAGTTGCTCCTGGCTCTGAAACCAGGTCCCCTGGGTAAATTCATAGAAAGACTTGAAAATGCGTCATTTGACCAGGCCCTGAGTCCCGGCAGCAGCCAAGACGAGGAGGCCAGCCAGGCCCCTAGGATGCAGACTTTCAGGAGGGCAAAGGATCTCCTCAGGGTTGGCACCCTTGGTACCTGGCTTTCCTTCCCCGGCCCCAGCCCTAAGTGGGCCCATCGGGATCTGTCTTTTCCATTTCCTCTTCAGCCAGCAGCCCTCCCCTTCCTTGCCACGAGCTTTGCCACTGTATGATGTCCACCTCTGCCCTGGAACCCTCTGCTGGCCTGCCTGGCAAGCCTCTCCCTGACTTGCTGCCAATTATTCCTACCTCTGGTCTTGGGAACTCTTTTCTCGGTTTATGATCTCATCACGCCTTTCAAACTTTATTAATCAGTCTTTTGTTTTCTTCATTCAACGACAATTCAAGCTCTTTCTGTCTATAAACTTTGATGGTCCTGGATTAACTGCCCTACCCTATCTGGTCAAGCTTTGGGATATGATACCCAGGCACAGGCCTCAGCTCCACCCACTCCCTAGACCCATACTACTTTTGGGCAGCGTCCCTATCACACATGATGGGAAAGCTGGAAGTCACCTTGACCTGTAGGTCAGATAGGCCTTGACCTTCTTTCTACCCCTTCATCTCTGCACTCTTGCAGGCCTTACCCACCCACCCGCCCCCCCATGGCCTCAGTCTCCCAATGGGGCTCCCTTTTTCCTGGTCTAGATTCTTTAAAAAAAAAATATATATATATATTTATTTATTTATTTATTTATTTATTTTTTAGAGAGAGAAGAGAAAGGAGGGAGAAAGGGAGGGAGAGAATCATCAATTGGTTGCCTCTTGCACACCCCCAGCTGAGGATCTGGCCCACAACCCAGGCATGTGCCCTGACTGGGAATCGAACCTGTGACCTTTCAGTTCACAGGCCTACGCTCAACTCACTGAGCTACACCAGCCGGGGCTGGTCCAGATTCTTTGCTTCAGTTTCTGTTGGGCACATACCCAACAGCATGGTAGGAAATCTCCTCAAATTCTTAATGAAATGAAGTAAAATATAAGTAAGCATGCAGCCAAAGAAGTGAACACTGATCTCCCTGTTCCCACACTCACCCACTTTAACCACAGTAGCACAGTGCAGAGGACCCAATCTTTCCACTCTGCCTTCACACCCACCTGTGGGTTTCCAACAGAGTCCCCACAGGGTCCCATGCATATGGTGTTCTATAGGACATTCACTGGTAAGTCGCATGAGAAAGGAGCAGCTGAGAACATTCTATGTCCTGGAATTGTTGGACAGGGTTCTGACTCCTCCAAGCTCATCTTGTCTGACCCCAGCCCACTCTTGCAGCTCCTGCCTTCATGCACACCTTGACTTGCAGTTCCTGAAATGCAGCAGACTCAATACTGCCTCTGTCTGCCCCTCCCCCTCCAAGCCCTTTCTCCTTCCTTACGTCAGCCTGTGTTCACACCCACTTGGAAGCTGCCTGCCCCAGTAGATGCAGGCTGGGCAGGTGGCCTTTTCTGGGTTCACTTGCCTTTGTGACTGCCTTCCTTCTTCCTTCTGCCCTTTTACACTGACTGAGCACACACCAGCTGGCAAGGGAGGGTATAAGCAAGAGGGCAGTGTGATGAGGGGAAGCATCAAAGCAGAGTGGCTGACAGTGGTGACCGGGTTTCCTCATGGCACGCTGCAGCCTTGCTTGTTAATTGCGGATCTGGTTCCTTCACTGGACTGTGCCCTCACGGAGGGCCAGGGCTGTATCTGTTCACATTTATACCCTAGCACCTCTCAGAGGGCCTGTCACACAGTAGGAAGGTGGGCTGGAAGAATGGGCTCCACAGACCTGGTGATCAAACGCCAACGGCTCCAGTTGAAGAGCAGCTCTGGTGCTGCTCTCCAATGCGTGTCCTAACCCCTCAGAGTAAAGGCCAGAGTGATTTATCACAGGAGAGAGTTGTGGGGTATTTGTCATTGAGGTTTTGCTTAGAAAAAACAAATTGAGTTTTTCCAGTAACTACTGGTAACTTGTAAAACAACGTGAATTGTGTGTGTATATTCTTAAGCAATCAGGTCATATTTTTTAAGCCACCTGCCATGCTCATGGGTCGGGAAACCTGCCCCCGTGCTGGATGAACCAGCCTCACCCATTGTACCTGGGGAGAAATCCACCCCTGCCCCCCACACTACCACAAGGTGGGACCACTTGTAAGCTACCACGATCTGAGGGAAGGGTCCCACCCTCACTGCAGGAGTGCGATGTGGAAACGGTGGTTTATATACCTCTGCCAGCGCACACCGGCTACTAAAACATTACAACTTAGATGCCAGTATTTACACATAAGCAGACGACCCAAAATCACAGGACCTATAAAGAGAATCAGCAGCCAAAATGGGGACCAAACTGACTCTCAGCCCACTTAAAAAAGGGTAATTATACAGAACACAAAACATCTAAAAATTCTCAGTTTGTTCTTCAGGGAGATTAAAGAACATTCTGTATAGAGAAAAAGGAATATGCTGACAACAAAATTCATCCTGAGAACATGAACCTTTCAGCAATGAAAAAACATAATTCTTAAGAAACACAAAACAACCCTGAGTGGTGTGGCTCGGTTGGTTGGGCCCCGTCCTGCAAACCTAAAGGTCGCCTGGTTCAATTCCCAGTCCGAGCACCTGCCTGGGCTCCAGGTTCAGTCTGGGGGCAGCATGTGCAAGAGCAACCCATTGATGTTCTTCTCCACATCAATGTTTCTCCCCTCTCTCTCCCTCCCTTTCCTCCTCTCTAAAAATAAACAAACTTTAAAAATATATGTATTTTACTGATTATGCTATTACAGTTGTCCCATTTTCCCCCCTTTATTCCCCTCCACCCTGCATACCCCCTCCCACCCACATTCCCCCACTTTAGTTCCTGTCCATGGGTCGTACAGATAAGTTCTTTGGCTTCTACATTTCCTGTACTATTCTTAACCTGTCCCTGTCTATCTTCTACCTACCATTTATGCTTCTTATTCCCTGTACCTTCCCCCCCTGTCTCCCTCTCCCCTGCTGATAACAACTCTCCATGTGATCTCCATTTCTGTGATTCTGTTCCTGTTCTAGTTGTTTGCTTAGTTTGTTTTTATTTGTTTGTTTGTTTTGTTTTTAGGTTCGGTTGTTAATATCTGTGAGTTTGTTGTCATTTTACTGTTCATATTTTTTATCTTTTTCTTAGATAAGTCCCTTTACATTTCACATAATAAAGGCTGGGTGATGATGAACTTTAACTTGACCTTATCTGGGAAGCACTTTATCTGCCCTTCCATTCTAAATGATAGCTTTGCTGGATAGAATAATTTTGGATGTAGGTCCTTGCCTTTCATGATTTGGAATACTTCTTGCCAGCCCCTTCTTGCCTGTAAGGTTTCTTTTGAGAAATCAGCTGACAGTCTTATGGGCACTCCTTTGTAGGTAACTGTGGCCTTTTCTCTTGCTGCTTTTAAGGTTCTCTCCTTACTTTTAATTTTGGGAAACTTAATTATGATGTGCCTTGGTGTGTACTTCCTTGGGTCCAACTTCTTTGGGATTCTCTGAGCTTCCTGGACTTCCTGAAATTCTATTTCCTTTGCCAGATTGGGGAAGTTCTCCTTCATTATTTGTTCAAGTAAGTTTTCAATTTCTTTCTCTTCTGCTTCTCCTTCTGGCACTCCTATGATTCAGATGTTGGAATGTTTAACCCTTTCGGTACGGGTGCTGGATATATCTGGCATCCGTCTGATGACCTGTGTGGATGAGCGCCAGATATATCCGATAGAATTTTATATAACTATCTCTTAATATTAAAGTTACAAACAACACTTGGAAAAAAGCATTGTTTTATTAAGCATAGATCTTATATAAGGTTAGGAAAATCTTCACACAAAGGAGGACTGACCATGTGCTACGTGCATGTTTTCGGCGTGGCACCTTGTACAGCGGGAGTGTCGCAGCGGAAAGAGCGCTCGTACCGAAAGGGTTAAAGATGTCCTGGAGGTTCCTAAGCCTCTCCTCATTTTTTTGAATTCTTGTTTCTTCATTCTGTTCTGGTTGAATGTTTCTTTCTTCCTTCTGCTCCAAACCGTTGATTTGAGTCCCAGTTTCCTTCCCATCACTGTTGGTTCCCTGTACATTTTCCTTTGTTTCACTTAGCATAGCCTTCATTTTTTTCTCTAATTTGTGACCATATTCAACCGATTCTGTGAGCATCCTGATTACCAGTGTTTTGAACTCTGCATCTGATAGGTTGGCTATCTCTTTGTCGCTTAGTTGTATCTTTTCTGGAGCTTTGAGCTGTTCTTTCATTTGGGCCATTTTTTTTTTTTTTTTGGTCTCAGTGCACCTGTTATGTAGTAAGGGGCAGAGCCTTAGGTGTTCATCAGGGCGGGGCAACGCAGGTCACTGTGTTGTGACACTGTATGTGGGGGTGGGGTCCAAGAGGGAATAGTGCTACTTGCTCCACTCTCTGCCGGTTTTCAGTCACTTCCTCTGGCACCCACAATCAAACTGGGCCCTTCTGGTGCTAATTCTTGTGTGGGTGGGTTTGTGTACATTCTAGGACCCTGTGGGTCTCTCCAATGAACTCTCCTGTGAGGCTGGGAGTTTCTCCCACTGCTGCCTGAACCCCCACAGATGTTTTCAGTCAGAGGCTTTGAGGTTTTATTTCCCCGCTGGAACCCTGGGTTGCGTGATCTGTCTCACTCCCCAGTTGTTCCTCCCGGTTTATCTGCACACAAATGTGGGACTGCCCAGTCCAAAAGTCACAGCCTTGTCTTGAGTCTTCTCCACCCAGCTGCCAGTCTCCACCCCTCCTACCGGTCTGGATGAATGTTTCTTCTTTAACTCCTTGGTTGTCAGACTTACATACAGTTCGATTTTCTGTCAGTTCTGGTTGTTTTTGTTTTTAAATTTGTTGTCCTTCTTTTGATTGTGTGAGGAGGCATAGTGTGTCTACCTACGCCTAGATCTTGGCCAGAGGTCCAATAAACT
>VMDR010006902.1:0-43093 GCA_007922815.1 Macrotus californicus | reverse complement strand
AATGAAGCTGCTATGAATATTCATGTACAACTCTTTGTGCAAGACATGTTTCTATTCTTCTCAGGTGAGTATTTTAAAGTGGAATGGTTGAATTATAAGAATATATATATATATATATATATATATATATATTTTTTTTTTTTTTTTTTTTTTTTAACTTGAAAAAAAAATGCCAAACTTTTTTGCCAGTTATCTGTACCATTTTGCATTCCCACCAGTAATATCTGAGAGTTCTGCTTGCTCTACATCTTTGTTAACACTTGGTATTTTCAGACTTTAATTTCAGCCATCTTAGTGAATATGTATTGGTATTTCATTGTGGTTTGAATTTTCATTTCCTTAGTTAGTCCTAAGGAAATTAGTCCTCATGACTGATGATATTTCAGTAGCTTATGGACTATATATCTTCTTTGGCAAATATTCTTTGAAATTTTTTTGTCCCTTTTTAAATCAAGTGGTTTCCCTTCCTGTTATTGAGTTTAAATAGTTCTTCATATCTTTCAGATGACAGTGGGGGGAGAATATTTATGCCATCAAAGGTCGAAGGACATGGGCACATCTAGGTCGAAGTAAACTATGTGTCCAAGGCTGAGGCACAGGTGAGTCAGGGGTGGTATTTTAAAAGCTATCTGTGTGAGAAGGTTACTCAAGCAACTGACAGCAAAAAGCAGGTCAAGAATCAGGGACCAAGGATGTGGAAATACAGAAGTCCAGGCACATCAGTCTAAGAGTGGAAACAGTCCTTTGTCCCAGTGTAACTGGCAGCTGCCCCCACTCTGGAGGAGGCAGGTGGGACAGCTTGAGTACTGGGTCCTTGCTGGGGGATAAGTGCAGACAGGCGGCACGGTGTGAGGGGTGGGACAGGGACCAGAGGGCATTTTTTCTTTACCAGAGACAGTGTGTGGGAATAACTTAACGTATTGCATAGACTTCTAACACATGTCTGAGTACCCATGATGCTCCAGACATTGTATTAAGTGTTGGATGTAAAATGGGGATGAAAAGAAAAAACCTCCAATACTGACAGCAAAAGGCAAGATCGATGCTACTGAGGAGCTTAGAGCCGCGCCCTGTGATTTATTTACTTTTTATTCATTTCAGATGTGACTATGTTAACGATAATAATTAATTATCGGTGATAATTAAATAATAATAGGTAAGTAAATAATTAATTATCTTAATTAAGTCCTTGTGATTTACCTGTCCCTGCAATTATTTAACGAACATTTTTTGAACAAAAAGATGTTCTGGTCACTGTTGGAGTCTCTGTCTTTGGGAACTAATGCTCTAAAACATTCCTTTACGCTCATTCTAAACATAAGCACAATGTTACATGATACGGTGAAAGTGCTCATTTTCAAGAGCTCTTTATTCCAAAAAGCCCCAGACAACTACACATTCATTACGTTCCCGAAGCGCTATCAGTTACATAGCCTCCACATAGTGTTTCAACGTGAGGTTAATTGCAGCTAAAGAAAAGTTTATGATTAGTCCAGACAGGTATTTTTCTTCATTGTCTAATACCATAAATCCATTAAATCCCTATCCATCTTGTCATCCTCTCCTTGAAGGCTCGGTTATATGACCTGCAGTACTAGTTCAGTTTCGTGATTATAATTGTGATTGGCAGAGGGCTTTCAGAGTTGCAATAAATTTTGCCACAGGCAGAGAGGGGTTTTATACCGACTCAATTCCATCCTGAAATCTGAATTTTTAACTATCTTGCTCCTGGTGAGGAGTATCACTTGGAAGAAAGAGCCGTAACATTCCTCTGGCTTTAATAATTGTAGTAATTTGCTTGGAGCATAAAGTGTCTTTTTAAAACTTATTCTTTGTGACAGAAGCATACCTCAATCTTTAACCCCATATTCTGGAATTATCCTGTATCCTTAGGTACTGGGTATCCGCATCTGTTTTTCAATTGGTTTCAGAGCTGGTAACTGTGGAACATGAGAGAGGTAGCAGGGATCTTGTTGGTGGGAGTGGACAACACCTTTCCCGCTGCTCTATCTCTTCCTTTCTGAAAAAAAAGGAAGCAAATTTCAGGAACTCTCTAGTGTGCGTGTACACACATGTACTCACGTGTGTGTACAAACAAGTAGCCCATACGCCCGTGATGCATGTATTCCTCCTTGAAATTTCCACTGTTGACATGCTGGAAAAATTGGGTCCGTAAATTATGTCCGCCCCCAGGCCCTTTAACTTGACCGTCCAGCACTTACTCAGCCGGCCACCGTAGGTCTCCCCGTCCTTGGCAGCACTACAGGGGTAATATTTTTTAACATGGTTGAACAGCTCTTGAACATTTCTCCAATGTATTAAGCATGAACAAGCCTTTCTTCAACATCAGGCCTGCATGTCTTCCCTTCACATTTATTTCTCTACAACAAACATATTTATTGGGGCCATTAGGAGAAAAATCTCCCTCTCCATAAATGTTTGTCTTCCCCTTTGTCCCTTTTATAGGATCATGAAGAAATGATGGCCGATCTTGTTGGGGGGTTGTGTGTGTGTGTGTGCCTCTGAAGGGCAAGCCCCCTTCTAGTCTCTCACTGAACTATGTCCGTGAATCTTCTTTAGAAACTCAGACACTTGGTTTGCTTTGAAGTGAGGGATGGACTGAGGAACAAAGTAGGTGATAAAGAGGACTCCTGGATGTAAATAAATAACAAGGTGTGAGTATTTGCAAATGATTTCTTCATTCACCAGGTCCCTGGGTGTCAGTAAAATGCTTCCGGGATCTAGCACTGGAACAGATCACCATCTGGCCACACAGCTATCTAAAACTGGCTTAAATTATGGAATTTGGACCAAAAAATACTCAGATATTGTTTAATTTTTCAAAATGTTTGCAATTGTAGACCCAGCCGATAGAAAAGTCGATACACGTTTAGTCAGTCACATTTTCTCACCATCTCTGTGGCATAGGGTGCAATTGTCCAGATGACCTCCTGTGTCTGTTGTCATAGCTTCTTGGTTCCCAGTTAGAACTAAATTCAGGGTCCATTTGAACCCTGTTTGTGCAAATAATAGCTGTTTTGTCTTCCTCAAAATATGGATGAAGCAGTTGCAGTTGTTTATACGTATACTTGGGAGGGGTCTCTCTCTCCCCTAGAATGGGAGCTTCTTGAGGACAGTCTCTGCCTTGTTCAGTGCCATGTGTCCCGCGACCAGTGTTTAGAACTGATGTCACTCACACTCATGGCTTCTAATTCAAAGGCATGTCCACAGTGCTCGATCTGCTGGGTGAAGGAATTCTACTGGTCACACTGACATGCCAGACCCAGAAATGACCCTTCCCCAGGACACGCTAGGTGTTGGAATGAAACATTCTGTTGCCTTTTGCCAGCTGTCCTGGTTCTCTTTTCTGCTGAGTGACCCTAACAGGGACTGTGTCAATGATCCAGCCTGGCAGGATTTTATCTTTGTTAGTTAGTTTGTTTGGTTTGGTTTTGTCTGTGCGGAGTGTGGCTGAGCCAGGCTCTCTGTATGTCAGGGTGCGCTGCCATTGCCAAACGGTACCACAGTGTAAACTGGTAATGATTTTCCTTGGATTAAGGGATTAGGTAGAAAACAAAGAATTGGGCAGAGGAGGTAGGGACATTTCAGATGATCTTTTTTCACCCAGCTCTCATGAAAAAGGTTTTCTTTGTTCTCCAGATGTGAGGACAAAGGGCCAAATCAATGAAGCTGGAATAAAGCGACAGCGTCTCCAGCTACGTCTTCACACTCCACCAATAAAGTCAGAAGATCCCAAACCGAATCCTGTTGCTTTGTCAACGTGCAGCTGACACTTCCTGGATGTGCAAAGGTTAAAACACAGAAAACTATTTTCAGGTGTGCCAGCCAGGATGAGCAGGGGACATACTGGGAACGCTGGTTGAATTGTGTGGAATGTCACCACTTCTGTGGCTTTCCTTTTGGTTTGCATTTTTTATAGAACATTTTCATGGCTCAATTACCAGACCAATTATAGCTTTCTCTTTTTATTTGTTCTCTTTTATTGCCACTCGGGACAGAAGAAAAAACCCACTGGTGACAGTCATCTCGTTTATGGAAGGCTTTCAACATTGCTGATTAGAATGCTCTCGGCTAGTCAATGACATCCTATAAAAACAGCTTTTCAGATGAGAATCTTCATGGTCAGGGACATATTTCTCACTGATGGAAATACACAAATGTGAGCTGACTCGCTGAGTGGGGACTCAGAGGTCTCCTTCAGGAGGGGGGTCTCAGACCCATTTCTTCTTTTTTAAGATTCTCATCATTGACTTGGAGAATGGAGCATGCTCCTGGAAGTTATGGGAAAGCAACTGAAATGCAAAATTACATAGTTCCTTAACACATCGCTTAAAATAAAAATTCAAAAATCCGGGTATTCAATATAGTTTCAATGTCTGGATTAGATGGCAGTATGGTTAATAATATTGAAGTTGCTCTGAAAGAGACCTGAAGTGTGTGTGTGTGTGTGTGTGTGTGTGTGTGTGTGTGTGTCTATCTGCTAGTGACTTCAGTGATCATGGGCAGGTGTAGCATGACTGAACTCGGAGCTCAGAAGCATAAAATTGAGAAGTGCGGTTGGTAACCTGCAGAGAGGAAAATACCCACCCAGTCACTACCAAGAGAATATTGAGGTCATGACTTTTTATGATGTGATAAAACACAGAATAAATCCATGCTTAGAAGTCTCTTCAAAATGTTATATTTTCATTGTTAGAGTGTTAGAAACAGCATGTGTTGTCTCAGAAGCTGTTTATATTTAAAGATGCATCTTGTAGTTGGCAGGCCACTGATATGTTTTTCATAAAAGCACGGACTACTTGATTTCCTCCCCTGTAAATTTAGTCCTGTCTCAGGCTTTTAGGACAATCCTAATGTCTCAGTGTCCCCTTCCTACAAGTGGGAAGGGTCAGTAGGGTTCCAGATCTTGGGCTGGAGCTGTGGGATGGCTTATTATGGGCTGGCCATAGCGAGAACGTCCAAGGTGGTAAAGGAGCAAGAACATCCAAGGTGGTGGAGGAGTCCTAGCCTTGGGCAGAGGACTGGCAGCCAGAGGGACAGGAGTAAGATCATGAGTAAGGAACAGGTACGAGATTCAGGCAATGTGGGGGCTCCAATGTCAAGAAAAGTTGAGGAGGTCTTTGACTGTTGCCACACCATGTTTACAGGTACATGGTTGGTGAGTATATTTGAATGACCTATGGTTTAAAGGTTAAGGACAGTGTCTGGGATCCACCACCATCAGTCTTTGTGCCAAGCCTGACAATGATCCCCCCAACCCCGATCCTCCTAATCAGATAACCAGGCATCTGGCTCTTCCTGACCTCACTCGTGCCCCCAGTTGCAGTTTGGTGTCTGGGAACTTGCCCCCAGAGACTTCCCTGCAGCCATGTTCCTTTCTCCCTTCCCTCGTTCTGCCTGGTGCTTCAGTCTGTGTCTGTTTCCTAGATTAGACAGCTTTCTGGACCAGGACTTGTCATCTGTAAACTGCACCCTTCAGACATAGTGGCCTTCCTACTGAAGAGGACACTTTCTCAGAAGCACACGTTTGGGGCAGAGTAGGTGCCCACTCACTGATATGGATTCCGTGTAGCAGGAAGCTGCCAAGGCCGCTTTGAAATATTTCTTGCCAAACCGGCAATCAATGTCTACAGTTTCAGGAGCCAGACATTTACCCATTAAAATAGAATTCCTATGGAAGTATCGATTGTTATCATGCCTTTGTACCTCAGTGGGATCAAAAGATCTGAAAGAGATTTTTCATAGAGGAAAGAAGGAAAGTGATTCTGGTCGCCTAATGTTAAAATTATGGAGGAAGTAAAAAAATTCCAGAAGATGATATCACTGTTTTGCCTGAAACTGACTCTGAATGTTTTAGTTCATGTGACTATAACAGGTTGCCACAGAAAACCAAGCAACTAGGCAAAAAATTGAGCCCCACATCCTATGTACATAGTCTCGTCCAATGCTCTGGACAGTAAAATAAATCCCTTGGTCTCCACCAGTCACTGGCTCTGAAATCATTATTCAAGGTCTTTCCCAGTGCACCATCCCCCACTGCCACCCCCAGACCTACCCTTCCCCACAGCACCCACACTGTCGTTCATTACGTACCCATCAGAACTGTCAGCTGCTCTTGGCTAGCAGCACACCAAGCCACGTAGAGCATCTCATTACGGATTTTCATTGCTACTTTCATCACAGCCCTTTCAGACCTGGAAGGTGAAGAGATGAAGACAGATGGATTTTTCAGATGGTAGACTGGAACATCAAGACCAATTATACTAGTGGAAGTCAAAGGCTTTAGGTGCCTTTGTACATAACAAATATTTTGAGCAGCTTCACATGGAGAACTTAGAGGTGAATGGTATGGGTGCTGGGTATTTTAAAATTGCTTCCATATAACTACCTATTTCTGATGATTATAATCCTAGAAGAATGAACTACTTCTGGTAATCTAAATTTATCGTATTTTCGCTCATCTGTGTTCTTGTGCAAGTTTTATTTTCTGTAGCTCTCTTCCCCCTTACTCTTCAGCCTGTCTATTTCTACCTTACCCAGAAATTGCTTTAATACTTACATCAAAGTGTATGGTCACTTCTAATAAAGGGTTCTCCTTGAACTCCTAAGGCTGGGTTAGGAATCCCTCATATGTCCCATAACACCCCATTCTTGAATCAGGTGGCATGTACATGTTATAATGTTACTACCTTTTTTTCCTGACTCTCCAATCAGACAACAAACATTTTTTTTGTGGCCTTTTCTGTGTCTGGTTTACCATAAGGTCCCTTTTGCCTAATACCACCCTTGCAACAAATCAGGGGCTCAGAGACATTGGAACCACCTCTGCCATGTCAGGTATCTATGACCAAATTTCTGCTCACCTTTATTTTCCTAGAGAAGAGAAAGCAGTATTTATAAAACTTGCTCCAATGTCAGCAGAGATGTTTATCATGACTTTCATGGTTTTAGTTCTAAGGGTATTTAGGAACTTAAAGCAGGTCAACAGAAAGGATGCATTCCTATAAGAATAGTGAGCTTGGGGACTCTTAACAAGAGGTGGTGGCTAGCGCTGCTGTTGTCATGACAATGGAGTATAGCAAAGACAAGTCTTTCTATGGATCTTATCCAAACAGTCCAATCCAGTGGGAGGGTTAGCATCAGGAGTCTCTGAAGAATGTAGCCCCATAATTGTGGCTCTAGGATGTTTTCTTAGATTGGAGTAAATCTCAAGTAATAAGGTCTCCTTTGTGAATGAGAAGAATGAAGAAGGAACAGGGCAGGGGACCAGGTCTCAAGATAGATGTGCTGAGGAGTATTAAGAAACTGGAACACACCCAAAAACTGATCTAGAAACTCCAGTAAGTGGGCTGGACCCACAGGGTGAGAGTTAGGGATGGAAGCTGCAGATTTGTCGGCATGTAGATGCCCACGAGCTCAGCCAGGTACATCAGACACCACTCAAAAGGCTGTAGGCAAGGGCAAGTCTCAAGAGCCCACTGAAGAAAGGACCAGCAGGGGCTTATTTTGCAGGAACTATTGTAACAGGGCCATTGGCAAGAATCTTTCCCATAAACTTTAAGATCTCGCAAAAATGGAATTTAAGTTCAAACTTGATGTGTAGCAAGTGATTCTGCGACCAGTGCGCATAATAAGGAAGGTTGGGGACAGTTTTCGAACAGCACAGGATATTGAATTGAAACACAATGATTCTCTCAGCCCTCTAAAACTCAGGCCAGTTTTAAAGCATCAACACTTCTTGAACAGTCCATGATCCAAGAGGCTGCACAGATATAAAGCTACACACTAAAATTGCCATAAAATCCTTGGCCAAGATAATTGAGCCAAATTCATAAAATTGCTGAACCTGTTTCATTTGCAGACTACTTTTTAAAATTACAGTTTAAAAGAGATAAATGCTTTCTATGTTGAAGTGCAACAGAAGGCCCAGGGCACTCTGGGTTATCAAAGCACACCTCGACAATTGCACCTGTAGGCTGTTTTATAATTACCTGTTTTTATGTCTGTCTCCCTGTCAGAATATGAGTTCCTTCAGGAACTTCAGATTTTCAGGTCTTGGCACAGGTACTGGTGGATAATTTGGTAGTACTCTAAGCCATGTGTGAATGTGCCTCAACTTAGTGCTTTAGTGTCAAGGCAGAAAAATCAAGTCTCATCCATTATATTATCAGTAAATGACATAAACAAATTCTCAATGACATGGATCAATATGGTGTCACCATGACACCAAACCAGCTGCAATCACTTTATGAATATATCCAAATACTTATTTTCTAGCCACTTACATGAACAAATGTTGACATACAGACTCTCAATCACCTGGTTTTCTTTGCTTATTTTTCTGATAGGAAATAATATCTTTAAAAGGTTTATAATGTAAAATATGGGGATTTTTAACAACAGACTCTTGTGAGTAAAGACGTATTTTTCCTTTTATGAAAGACTATAGCAGGGTATGTTACCTACAGGTAAACATTTTCTGGTCTTTTCCCCTTTTTTGTTTTTGTTTCTGTTTTTATTCACACATTATTTCTCTTTCCAGAAATATATTCTAGTTCACATTCTCTCTCTTCAAAATTCTACTCAATATTAATTTCTGGCAGTAAAAGTATTCTAGCATAGGAAGTGCATATTTGTCAGCATAAATCACATGTGATCTTTCCATTTGTTCAGAGAGTCTCCCAGACCCTGAGTATATATAATGGCCTTCATCATGAAATCAGCTTGTTTGGACATTGGACAGAGTTTGCAAAGCAGCAGAAAAGTTCAAGTATGGGGAAAAAATCTGATTCGGGGATTGAAACAAATGATGACATTAATGTAAAAGTCTATTTTTCTCCAGTCAAAAACAATTAACTTAATTAAGAAACATTTATTGAGTGGACATACTGAGTTCAAAATAATGACAATAATAAAAAAGGTTTTATTTAGTTTCCAATCAATGATATTAACTTAATTGGTTTTAAACCCATTATTTCTGAACTCAATATTTTAAAAGAATTAACTTCATAATTTTTAAGCCATAAATAAATCTTCTGTGTTTTTCAGCAATAAATAAAGCTTCTGTACTTTGATAGATAATGTCCCTTAATTTGCAAATGAGCCATTCTCTGCCTTTTGATGACAGCTTATTTCCAGGTTATATTACATTGCAACAAATCACATTGCAATGAAATCTCCCTTTAGACCCAGAAACTTCTTTTTTATGAGAGGAGAGGGCTTTACAAGGATAACACATGGTTTGAGATGTTGACTAGGGTGGTATTTTTACATTTAAATCTATTTTCAAGATCCAGAGCCTGTTAACTCTCATTTTTCTCTATTTTAAATAACATTTGATGCAACAAAATCCTCACACAAGGAAAGTTTGACTGATCCCTAGAGAACTTTGGAAAAGTGGCTTCCCAGCATTTATTTATAGTTTTTCTGAAAGCTGTGATAAAAATGGTTCTTGCACTAAAGGAATATATGAAAAAAAATAAAGTTGACTATCTGGAAATTATAAAATAATTGCTCTTGTGTTTTATATAGATTAAACATAGATTAAAGATCAAACACATATTTAATCTCTCTGGTTTTGATTGGATTTTGTTTTACGAATAAGTAGGCATGCCAGAATGTTTATATGGGTTACTGTTTGCAAGATCTACAGTCATATTGAAATAATGACCAGTGTTTCCAGGAACTAACTCTAACAAAAACTTTCTCATTTTTATGGGAAGAATATTAAATGATTAAAAATCTCCACGTGTCTTCTCTCATAGGATAAGACTCACCTATTAGCAGATGCTAATCTCTGCACCTTGGAATCACCCACATTTTTCTACAGCGGGTCACAAGACCAGACATGCATATGTGCAGATGAATTATTTACTGATAACAGTGTTAAAATAAACCTGGTTGGTTATTCTAAGACAATTTAATAAGACCAATAAGCACTAACAATCATGCAGAAGAATTTTCCCAGTGGACCTACGTGTGTCTGAAAGCACTGAGTGAGAGTCCAAGCGTCAATAACCAAGTGGATGAAAATCCAGGTGTTTGGCAGAGTGAACTTTTCTCACGAGTATGAGATGAACTCACCGTGTCTCATGGACGTGCACAGCAGGTGCGTCCTGGTGAGGGAAGCTGGAGAAAATGCCCAGTCCGCGGCCCCATTTAATCGAGGAAGGGGAGAGCAGGGTGTCAGCTGGTGATGTGTTCCAAACCTTGAGACTAAGGGAGCTTTGGAGTAATCTCTGATAAAGAAAGAAAAAAAGAAAAGCCTGCTCAAGTGCACAATAAAAACAATCCAGCCTTTATGAACCCACCTACTATTGGGAAACCTTCAATTTAGATTCAATACCAAAATTCCATAAATATTTAAACACCTAGTATACTTGTAGGCTTGGTTGTTCGCGGCACTGGGGATTCAGCCAAGCTCCCACGTAGTTTGCCTTCTGGAGAGATAACGGTCAAATGGTTTTCTGTGGCACGAGAATAAAGAAGTCTAGTTGCTTATTTGCTTTGGGTAGGGGAATTTGAGGGCAAGAACAGAAGAAGGGCAGGGCATTAGTTCATTTCATTTTAAGAAATATATATTGAGCACCTGCTCTGACAGGTGTTGGAGAATCAAGGATTAAAAAAAAAAAAATAACAGTCAATCTTCCATGAGAGCTTGCAGTGTTTTGGGAAAGATGGACACTTTAGCAGACCTTGTCACTAGCTTGTGGCTGGTACTGTGACACCCATGAGAGCAGCATGTGCAGGGCAGAGGTCCTGTGAGAAGGTGTTGGGGGTGAATTCCAGGTGAAAAAGATGCATGGACCAAATCTTTAGGCAGCATGGCGAGGCTCGAAGGCAGAACACAGCCTTGTGAGATGCTTGCGGAGAAGTGTAAGCTAGACACCCTTCCTGCATACAGGGCAGGGCAGGCAGTGCCTGGTTTAAAAAAGAAAAAAAGAAAAGCCTGCTCAAGTGTAAGAAAAAGAAATATGGGTGGAGGCTGAGGAGGAGCTGATGGGCTCTGGTAAGGAAGCAGAGCGGGTGATCAGCGATGGAGTCCAAGCTGGGGAGCAAAGCCAACAAAGCCAGGAGGGCACTGAAGGATGGGAAAACAACTAGGGGTGTCAAACTCATTTTCCCCGGGGGGCCACATCAGCCTTACAGTTGCCTTCAAAGGGCTGAAATAATTTTAGGACTATGTAAGTGTAACTACTCCTTAACTGTTAAGGAGTTGAAATTATATTCAGCTCTTTGAAGGCAACCGTGAGGCTGATGTGGCTCCTGGTGACAATGAGTTTGACACCCTTCAACTAGAGGGTCAAAGGAGTGGTCTCCCTATGGGGTGGTGGAGAGGGAGCAGTGACTGAGCACAAGTATGTCAACACCTGAGAGGGAGACATATCAGTGCATGTCTGACACGAAGCTGCTCTACGTGAACAGAAGGTCCCACATGTGACCCGGAGTGTGAGGGACTTGAAAGGACCAGAGAAGAGGACCACAGCAGTCAAGAAGTTCAAGAACTCACTGGTCAGCTGGCCTGTGCTCAGGCACATTGTAATGACTGAGAATGATATCAGGCAGGGGTAGAAAGACAATGCCTGTAAGCTGGGTCCCAAACTAGTCAACGAATATAAGGCACCAACCTAGAAATCATTCGATTATAGTCATATGAGGGCATGAGACGTAAAAGCAAAGGACTGTGTGGACAGCATAAGGCCCCCAGACACCTGAGGAAGTCTGCTGGGTACCTCGCAGTCACCAGAGAGAAGTACCCTCCTGAGCTCTGCCAGGCCCCTGGGTTAAGGACAGCCTACTCTTCAGTCTCATCTGGATGCTCCCTGTGTCTGCCCAGACAGTGGAGGCATAAATAAATTACTTTAGTTAGCTGACCTAGGACCAGAATGAAAAGATCTCGCCCGTACTTTGTTACACTAGGCTTCACTGCGTTTTTTAAAAATCACATTCTTGTTCAGACAATGTTTTTCAATAACAAATTATTCCTTTTACTACAAAATTATTTTCTTAGAATTATAATTATGCAACTTAATGAAGCCTTGCCAATAAATGGAAGAACTCTCTTGACGGGTGCATTTTCCCCAGGTTCCTCACACTAATGTCATCATGCTGAACTATTCATGGCCCTCAGCATTACTACTAATCTAAATTTCTTTTTTTGGATGCAGCTTGAATTTTTTCCCCTTAAATTTGATAAAGGTTATTTTAATACAGCAGGACCTCGAATAACACCCTTTCACTCAACGTCATTTCATTATAATGTTGGTGAGGCGCCGTAGGAACTTGACTCCTGTTAAAATCGACTTGCCTGGGGTGAAATCGGTTTCATTAGGTCTCACTTCACTGCAGTTCCAAGAGCCTGTGGGTGATGTTAAGGGAGGTGTCACTGTATCTTTCTCAGATGGAAACTGTGCTCATTGTAGAAGTGACTTCCGTGTCCAGAATACATTCTTTGGAGCTGCAAATCTGGATTAAAAGCAGTTTCTAAATATTGATAGCTTATTTTTATATAGGTAATAATTGATTTTTCATTCTAACTGAACATGTTGATGTCCTGTAATTACATATTCTCTTTTCTTGGTCTTCCCAAGTTGAGTCTATTCCCATCCTGTGGAAAGTTTCGGGGAAGCATCCCGACTCGGATCTCTCAGGTAGCTTTCCTTCGGCTTGCCGGTGTGATTAGAAGCGACCCAACTGTGATCTCACAGGTGTCCCCTGTGCTGCTATTGTTTTTATGGAAGGCAGGGAACAGTTTCTACACTTCATCTAACCTTCCTTGTGACATCATGCCTCTATCAGCCCTAAGTGGGTGCTCTTCTACCAACGCGACCTCATGTGACCTCCACAGAACATGGGTATCAGTCCGCCTAGGAAACTTTGTAGCTCTACATGCTTGTATTTTTGTAAAACATTATCGTTTTGGACTCTCACAATGTTCCTCTGAGGCACAATCAGTGCTCTTCTCCCCGGTTCACAGGTGAGGAAACCGTGACCCGCAGAGGTGAAGTGACCTTCCGCAGGCCTACATAGAGCACTGGCAGAGCTGATGCAACAACGGAGCCTTCAAGGGGCAAACCAGCCAAGGGGCCTCCTCTCCTATTCTGCACAACAAAGGTCAAAATCCAATGCACATAATATTCAAATTCAAATTTGGCTGACTTTACAACCGGCTTGGTCTATTATCTTGTTGACTTTTTCAAAACCAATAAAAAACAAAAATGCAGGCGTCTTTCAAATCCCACAATCTTGAATCCTAGAGACAAGGTCTACCTTGCTAAGCTTATCTTTTGGCTGAATAAATGAAACACGTTTCATTTCATTTCTAAAAAGAAATGAAGATAATAAAAGAAGACTTTATGGTCGCTATGCTTACAGGGCTGGTGACTTCTTTCGGACAGTAAACATTTCTCAGAAGGCCATGAAAATTCAGCAAAGCCGCACATTCACTTTTTAAGTTAACTTTTAGGGTTTGCTTCATGACACACAAAATACTCATATGTGTACTCTTTTCCCCATAAAACGGTATCTCTGTTGTTCAGCGATGCCTGAGAGAGGTGCATGTAGAAAGCCGTCGCCATTCATGAGAGGACCCCCCCATGCCTGTCTTCATGAACCACTGCACACACTCTCCCAACTGGTTATGCCGCAGAGCCACTGCATTCATAGTTCAGTGATCAAATTTAAGCAAGAAGTGGTTTTTAAACATTTCTTGCCCCGCCCCTAGCCACAGGCAAAAGGAAGCCCCCCAAATGCACTTCTGACTCTCCTTTTCTCCCATTTTTTTAAGCTTTCCCCTAAATTGTCATTTCTTGCCAACTGTGGCAAATTTGTCACTCCTTGTTAAGAACCCACTTCACTGAACTGGAAATCTCATCCTCTTACTATGCATTGATATAGTTTTAGAAGAATCCTCCGTCTTGGGTTGGTGGCCGTTCAGTTGGGTTTAAATGTGAGGTACTCGGTGGCTGTTTCATCCCATGGGGACTCCGCAGAGACAGCCTTACCCATGCTTCCTTTGAGCACAGAAATGAAAATCAATAAACAATTTGAACTTCTTCGAAGAGAATTTTTCTTCTCTAATGAATATACAAGCTTGGTTACAGCTTAATTCAAAGGCTGAATTTAGCCAGTGGTTTCGAATGCACCATATGCATGACAATATAAACTTTCAACCACAAGCCCCACAGGGAACTGAACGCTAGAAACGAAAATCATCACACTCTTTCATTCCAGGCCTACGTAGAAACGAGACAAGTCAACTGCAATAATATTTACTTGAACCAGAGTCTTCAGAAAGGCCCATGAGCACCCAGTGATATAAAACGTGCTGTCCATAGACAAAGAGTTTTAAAAGCCAGCAAATATACAGGGGGAAAAAAGGTCAATTAACTGCAGCAAGTAAATATTTTAGCAGTTAGGGTGTTTGTGTTTCAAGTGACAGAAAACTCAGCTTTGGTTTTGGTTCAGCCTGGATCCAAGGGCCCAGGAAGTGTTCCTGGCTCCTTTGCTTCCTGCTGTTCTTCCTTCTGTGATGTTAATTTCCTCATATTCCACACTTGGAAGCAAGGTGCCCCCACATGACAGCAAAATGGCTTCCAAGGAAAGAAGTTCAATTTTCTTTTCCCTCCACACAATAGTTGAAAAAGAGCCCAGGCCTGGCTTGCTGGCTGACCTGACAGGGTCACATGGCCCTGGCTCTCTCTTTGGCCAGAGGGCTGGGAGGCCCTGTGACTTCAGGCAAGCAAAGTTCATTCCTTGACATTAAGAATAGTATCCATCCCAGGCAGGTCTTAAAGTGTTTGTTAGAGATGGTTTCTCAGAAGAAATTTGAGGTGATATTTTACCAAAAGAGTGTTAAGAGAGTACTATATGACCCAAATCACAAACAAAAACCTGTGAAACAGATTTGAGGAATGGCTGAATAAATTAATTAATCAACGGCAGTATAAAAATCAGGTGTAAAAATGTCATTAAGTTGAACTGTACCCACAGTTCATCACCAGTAGCTTTTTAAGCACACCTGCCAATTAACGATGACTTTTTTAAAAGACGTAATGACAAAGACATGCCTGTATAAATACCAGCCCAATACCGTAAATCTCAAGTAGGTACTTTACTTACCAATAAAGTCCATTATTAAATACCTGTGAAAATAAAGTTTTATACTTCTTATTCGATGGTTCCAGGGACTTAGATTCCTTTGCTTTATAGTACTTTATCATTGAGCTTCTGATTTTCCTGTGTGGTTTCACGATATACCCTCTAGCGCCAGGGAAGGGCAGACATGTTATGTTTCACACCCCACAGTTTTCTCTGGTAAAAGAAAATGAGACTGCAGAGAGCGGCCTGTAGGGCTGGCTAGGACTGACCTCTCTTTATCTTGTGTCACTCAAGAGAAAACACTGCTTGGCTGGTTTACGAGAAGGCCGGTTGAGCACCCCACCGGTGGGATAATTCAGCTGATGAACAATGTTTGATGGTTTGGGGGTTTACAGCTGCATACAGACCACACGTCTTCCTGAGCCTGGTGAGAAGAAGATCAATTCTTCATTCAGGTCCCAGAGTCTTGCTTTGGCTCACATCTGTCAGTATCTGTGGTGCTTTTACAACATGTCCACAAAGTCTTCCAGCTTCCCTCCTCTAAATGTCGGAGCCTAATTCTCATCCTCCTGCACACGGGTTGGCCTTACTGACTCACTTCTAACAGACAGAATATGCAAAAGTGATCTCCCAGCTGTCAGGTTATCAAAGGCATCACCACCTCCTCTCGGAGCTCTGGTTATCCTTTGGACCACACCCTGTGCAGGAAGCCAGTGGCCATAGAGGGAGAGCAGTTTGCAGCCCTGTGAAGAGGTCCCTGAGTTGAGGAAGAAAGGCCCCTGCCAACATCCAGCAAGAGACTGGGGCTTCCAGCCCATAGCCGTGTGGGCGAGCCATCTTGGAAATGGGTCCTCGTGTCCCAGCCAAGCTTTCATTTGATTGCAACCTCAACCTATGTCTTTCCCTGAACCGCATGAAAGATCTTGAACCGGAAGCACTTGGCCAAATTCTTCCCAGACGCATTAGCTTCAGAAAATGTGTGAGATAAACATTTGTTGTTTTAAGTCACTAAGTCTGGGAGCATCTGATATGCAGTAACAGAGATGTGATTCAGTGCCCAATCGTATTTCCCATTGCTCTTCAAGATGCAAACTCCTGACGTGTATCAATCAGCAAATTAGTCACTCAAGCAGCCAACCAATATATTGACTGCTCATTTGTTCCATGCCCTGCATAATCTCGTGTTTAACATCGGTCCCTTCTTTCTCTCCCCTTGCCTTCTGTTCATTTCCTACTCAGTAGCATATAGTACAGCCCATAATTTTGATTTAACTGACTTACGTATGTTGTATTTGGCCAACTTCCCAAAAGTCAGAGGTCTTCATATTTTCAAATATTTTTGAATATATTTCAAGATTCAATAAATCTCAATTAATTGAAGTGGAAAATTAGTTCCTTCCAATTGCTTGGTTCCTAGAAATTAAATAAATGGCTCTGCTTTTTTTTGTTTGTTCGTTCGTCTGTTCTGAGCATGCGCTGTGTTGCAGTTTCAGGCACAGCGCAGTACATGTTGGCCCACAGCTATTACTTTCCACTTCGCTCCTCTCTGGGGCAGGGGCAGCAAACTGAGAGGAAATGCTCTGGGCTTTGCGGGCCACATGCAAAACTCAATTTTGCTGTTACACTGGGAAAGCAGTGACAAACAATAAATAAATGAATGGATGTGGCTCTATGCCAATAAAACTTTATTTATTAAAAACAGGTGGCAGAAGAGTTTTGGCCCACGGGCTGCAGTTTGCAGGCCTACTCCCCGGAGTGCTGTTTTCCAACATTGTCACATCTTCAGAATCACCTGAACAGCTTGTTTTAAAATCTACCTGCAAATGTGTTCTAAAAAAGCAACGCTGGTGTTCCTTGTGATGTGACAAACTTGGAAAACCGGGAGAAAAGACCCAAGCTTCCTGTCTCCCTTGCACTAGAGGACGTTTTCTCCTGTGAGATGTGAGGCAAGACATGTGAGACAGGAATCAAACATCACATTTCTTGATAACAAAATTTTTATAATTTCGCAAGGCCATGTGCTTCATCTAAGGACTGACCTTTCTGTTTCTCATAAAAAACACAGCTAAATTTCTTACGGTAGGGAAGACGAGATCACTTCCTTGTTTCATTAAAAAAAAAAAAATGTCCCAGGAAAAATTTCTGGACTTTCCACTTGGATCTGCTCCTTTAAAGGCTGCAGTCACCCTAACTACTCTGTTGCGTAACATGAAATTTTCTTCAAAACAGTTTCTTTGGAAGATTAAGATTCTTCAGATACAGAATTCACACACATAACATGAAACTAGATGTAGGACAGAGTCCCCTAAATATAACTGCAGTCCAGCCAAAGAAGTGGCCTTTTCTGCAGCACTATGGTAGGACTCCCAATGTGTGGTTTTCTGTTACAGACAAAATTGCAACTGCAATTATTGAATGGGTTTCCTATATGCATCTTGGGTCCCTGGCCTAGTCCAATGTAATGAGTTACATAGTATTCTGAGTAAGATTGCCTTTTCTTTTTTGTTTGAGGAGTTCTGTCTCATAATCTCAATAGATAGTATCAAAGAGGTAAACTAACTCTGTTAATTGTCCCCAGCTTGCCCACACCAGTCTTCGGGCATAGTGTGTCATAGATATAGATACATTTGTACAGAGCGTGGTTGGGTTCTCAACCCTGATTCTGTCCACATTTTGGGTTGGGGCACTTTGGTCTGTGGGGGTCTGTCCTCTGCATTGCAGGCCAGTTATCAGCATTCAGTACCTTATATCTGCTAGATGCCAGGAGCACTCTTAAGTTGTGACAATAAAAAATGTCTCCATGCACTACCAAATATCCCCTGGAGGCAAAACCACCTCTAGCTGAGAAGTGCTGATGTTGATAGCAGGTGTACCCCCTAACAAAGAGGGGGGGAGGGACAGCTTTCCAGTCCTTTCATATTAAGTTTCTGCCCTCACGTATTTTCCTGGAAGCGTCAGATCAGGAAAAGGGCGGCTCACTGAAGCTGTAACTCAGGCACTTGACTGAGTTCTCCTCTGTACTTTGCACGTGCGAACTCCAACTGTGATACTTGGCTCTCCTGGGAAAACTGCACAGGGAATCAAATCTTCAGAAACACCTGGGGACTGCCATTTGCGGGATCCCTCCGTAATAATTTTCTAACGCCCAGATGTTAGAAAAACCATTTGCACACACTGACCCAGACTCACTGCATTTTAACAAGTCTGCACCCGGAGAAGGCAGGGATCGTGAGTAAGAACGAGGTAGCAAACACCATCTGGTGTTTTAAAAAATATGTATCATAAGCCCAATTAAGTACTTATATTTAGGTCATTTATGAATGGGTTTATTTTGAATAAAACAGGAGAAGCCTAATCCCAAAATAAATAAACTTGCTTAAAATTTTCTCTTAAACTGAATAATATTCTAACATACTATTTCATAATAATGGGATTTTCAGAATACAACCTCAGACACTGTGGTAAATTATGTTCCCACCAAGTTCATGTGTAAACCCTTAAAACCAAGCATTTCAGAATGATTAAGTCCCTAAAACTGCTCCTCCCAAATCCTCACCCAAGTCAAGATTGAAATCAGAAGGCAAATCACATTCCTGAAGTGATGACAGAGATCAGTAAGGTCATTAAAAACCAGAATGATACAGGCATGGTGGCCTCTCACGGATGCATGTAACTGACCTGTGTGGTCTCAGCAAAAGCTAGGGGAGCTTGGCGGATGATGGTGAATTTCCGTGGCCTCTCTCACTGGAGGACTCAGCTGCACCACTGCCTGCCGACGGTACCATCCCTGAAGAAGACGGACACTGCCTCTTGCACCTGGTAGCAGGTATCCACTTGACAAATTCTTCTCGAACTCTCTAACGGAGAAGGTCAGAGCAGTTTGTGTTCACATGGCAAGGACAGGAGTGCACCTTCATTATCTTGATCCTGAGCTACGTTAACCCTCTGCTTTTTGACATAATATGATCCATGGGACCTCAATCATCATCTTATTACACAAAATATCACACCAGTCCATTTATTGATGGTATCACAGTAACACGCTTGGGAGCAGGCAAGGGAGGTATGGCCTTGGTAAGACATTTGCATGCCAGTGGGTAG
Organism: Macrotus californicus; assembly: GCA_007922815.1. Lineage (NCBI taxonomy): Eukaryota > Metazoa > Chordata > Mammalia > Chiroptera > Phyllostomidae > Macrotus > Macrotus californicus. Next base: position 23,872 of record VMDR010006902.1, on the reverse strand, counting down.
GAGAAAACCATAGAAATTCATGGGTCTACCACAGTGGTGAAGATTTAGGAGTTTAGTGGTCTTGGATATTCTGTGACATCGTTCCTCTGGGATAAAAATAATTGCCGCACCATGTTCCTTCTATCATTGAGAAAGATGCTCTCTATCTGTTGGATCCCTTTGAGTTAGGGATGCTATGTCATACTACATTTGGCAATGACCCGTTTATGAAGTAACCTAGAAATGTTCTGGTGCTGAGTAAAGCTCAGAGCAAGAGGCAGCTCTGCATGGTCCACGCTGCAGCACAAGCTCCTCTGATGCTTGGCTGCAGCACAAGCTCCTCTGATTCTTGGACCACATTAGCAAACCCTCCGGTGCTACAGCTTTCTGTAGTGGGTAAGATTGCTGTGTGGCATCTTAAGCAAGCCCCTACCGGAGAGTCCAAGTTCAGTACCTTTGGCTGCTGGGCCCAGACTACACTGTATGTGGCAGAGCACCATTCTAAATTTGTAACACAGGCTCTTAATTTACTGCTTGGCCACAGCAGATCCTGAGCATCTGACCTCAGGGCCCAAAGAACTCTTCGACCTGAGCTACCCACCATGAACTCAGCATTCCTGGGTCCATCTGGTTATAAACTTAGGTGCCAAGCACAAGGTAGATTCTTTATGAATATTTGCAAAGGAAAAATTGGTCATTAGTAACTGTTATCATTAAACACTTAAATATATTTTAAATTAATAATTAGTTAATTAATTACTCAAAGACCCTGTGTGTACCTACTGGACTTCTGCTAGGTAGGGAGACCACGAACTGTAAGACTCAGTTTCGACTCTTGAGCAGTTCGCAGTGACACTAAGGCAGTAAGGCATACACACACACAACAGCCCCACAAACACCCTGCGATTTAAGATGTGATGTACGCACAGTGATGATGAGTATGACCTTCGACAAGCACTGTCAGAGTTCGGAGGAGAGAGACACGGTGCATGGGAGCCATCAGATATTTGTGGAAGAGGTAGAGTTTAATAGCAACCATGATGCAGGGGGTAAAGGACAGAGAGAGCATCGTTGTGGGACCTCTGACATGGCCTTATCAGGGCTGAATTTGTCGGTGCCCAAGCAAGAAAGCCAAGGAAACCCCGAAATATCCTTGTGCCCACTGAGGACACAGGCACATACACACAGGTCATTTAGGAGGTAGGACGAGTGTAAGTTAATATACAGGCAGCTCTCTGATATTTTGAGCTCTGTTGCAATGAGATTAATAAATACTGATTGGTGTAAAGAAATAGGGAACACTCAGTGCAAGTGCTGAACTGTACATTCTGCGTTAGGAAGGGAAAGCCAGGGACTTGCCCCTGTCTGGTCCCACGTCCCCATTTGGTGTCAGCCTTCAATAACAAGGAAGCCTGTGGAATTCAGTTATTTTTTTTTTACTGTGACTTTTGGACAAAAACACATTTAAATGCCCTCATCAATTATCTACTTTTATCCTGTTCTCAGTTCTTATGCTGTTTCTTCTTAATACTGGTACAAATTTTCCTTGCTTTAACTAGTTTTTGGAATCTAAGAAATTCATGTATTTTAAGATGATGTGTATGCCTTGGTTTTAAAAATTAACAACTCAAAAAAATCAAAATCAAATCCTCCTACCTGCAAAACTTTGGCTCTCTGCTCCTGAGGGTTTAAGCAAGACTCAGGCCATAGAAGGCATCCCACGGACAATCCTTTTTGACCCTTGAGCTAATTCACTGATGGATTTAAGGCCAGGACTTTTCTCCACCTTGTAGGACCAATCCTCATCAGAAGGAATATTGTTACTCTTAGTGATGTAAGAACAAAAGAAACTAGAAAGATCCTTTATTTAGAAAACTACTTTTTCTTAGCCTATAAACATCTGACATATTAGTAACTCTGCACAGGACAGAAAGCAACAGCAACTCAGACATTAAGGGACTTGTACTTGTTTTCTCCTCCAGAAAATGAAGAGAAGTTCCACTCCTACTACTGTTTACTGACGTCCCTCTGGGAATCATTCAGAGGTGAGGCATTCTGAGAGGAAATGCACGTCTCTTTTTGCTTTGGGAGAATGCCTTAAGGGAATTCAAGAAGTGATTTCCAGAAGTTTGATGATGAGAAGAATAGTTCCAAGGGAAATAAAGAGTCTTGTAAGACGTGGAGAGTGAACCATGGTTAACTAAAGTTACTCGTGGAAAAAAAGAGCCAACTGGGTTATTGCTACCAAACATATCAAGGAACTTGAACTCAGAACTAAAGAAAGAAGAATAAATGCTCAGAACAGATATGCGCTCAATGTTGACTTAAAAAAATCTGAATGAATAAATGAATCAGTCAATCTTAGAGAATTTTGTTACCCATTCTATAAGGATAAAAAATTGTGAAAACCTAGATTTTTGGCAGCAAGATGTGTAAATCTATATCCCTGCATGATGTAATCCCACTGCTGTATTCACTGAAAAAGTATTGTTACTCATTGGTGGAAGTACAGAAATTTGTAAAAACCTAGATTAATGGCAGTGAGATGTGTAAAATCTATATCCCTGAATGATGTAATCCCACTGCTATATTCACTGAAAAAGTATTTTTACTTGAGACCATAAGGATTAATGTTGCTTTCTTGGTAATACACCAAGAAAGAGTTGACGTCTTTTAGAACAAAGCAATATAACACTCTAATGTACATGCAACATTACTTTGGGAAACACATTCATCTGTCAGGGCCAAAGAGTAATCCTAATTTAATGAACATCCCCAGTGTGTCAAGCCTGGAACAAAGAGAGAGTCTTCTGGGGAAGTCCAAAAATGAGCTGTGCCAATTGATGAGGCAGCTTTTATTCAGGACGAAATGCAAGTGCCTGGACTGAATGACCAAAAGATTCAAGAGTTCTCCCAAAATTGAATCTATTATCCAAGAATATTCCTTAAATGTTGAGGTTGGGGAAACAGTCGTCTATATAAGAGACTGCCCAGCTCCCAGACAAGTGTATCTTTGTATCTTGAGGTCCCCTCAAGATATACTCACTACAAGGAACAAAACATCTATGTACAATCAAAAAAGAAACAATATTATGCTCATTTATTAATTAATGTGGTCATTCATTCATTTAGTTCTTTAGAATGGGGACAGAAATGATATAAACTGTTATGAAAATGTCTTCCTGGAAACCGGACTTGTAATATTTTGTTGTCCATTCCCAAGATGTCAGTAGGCATCAGGTGATTAATAAAAGTTACTGAGATTCAACGCCCAGGCAGTCCTTGGTGCTAAGGGGGGCCCTGGTAGCTCTAACGGACATTTACTGATGATAACAAGTGATCTCTCAGCATCCTGATGTAGAGGGACGAAACGGGCAGCAATATTGAGGAATGAGACTTACTTCTTCCAGACCTGCTACATTAGTTTCTCTGGCTGCTGTATCAAGTCACCATGAACTGGGTAGCTTAAAGCAATAGAAATTTATTCTCCTGTTGCTCGGGAGTCCAGAAGTCCAAAATCAATAAGTCCCTCCCGTCTTCTTCTGGAGGCTCTAGGAGAAAAATCTGTTCTTTGGCTCTTCTAGCTTCTGGTGTCGGTTTGCATTCCTTTTAGCTGGATCCCTCTAATCTCTGCTCCTATGGACACATGGCCTCACCTCTGTATCCTCTTCTCTTCTTCTGTGTCTTACAAGGACACTTGTCACCCAGGTAGTCCAGGATAATCTCATCTCAAGATCCTGAACTTAATTACCTCTGCAAAGATCCTTTGTCCAAATGATGACATGTATGAGTTCCGGAGCTGTGAACGCAGACCTGTCTTTGGGGTCCTCCCTTAAGTTCACTCTACGTCTCACATGTCAGGTGCTCTTCTAAGTACTTTATGGATATCATCTTAACCTTGAAGTTCAGCAATCTATATTCTATGCATAGCTCTGTCACCTGCTACCTGTGTAATCTTGGATAAGTCATTTCTCCTCTCTGGGTGGCAGTTTCCTCATCTATAAATAAAGGGGTTGGATGTGATGTTCTCTATTGTTTCTTTGAGGCCTTAACTTTAGTTAGTTCATACAAAGGGCAGACCCTATGTCTATAAAGGGGCACAGAGGAGGTTTTGGTCAGAAGTCCACACTGTTAACAGGGCCTCCTAGAGATATACTGTGTGTCTCTTTTCTCTGTGGTCTGTTGGCAAAAAACTCCCATACTGCTCCTCTCCCGGAGTCCCACCTGTGATCACATGAGCTCTGAGTCCCCACCTCACACATCTCCCCCCACCACCTGAATGTGACCTTACCATTCTGTTCTGATTTATATTTTTGTTCTGTTGCACTTCTGCCAACACAGAGCCAGGGCACTATTCCCTATTTTGAATTGTATTTCTATTTTTTTAGTGTGAAAATGGTACTGTAAGTATCATAACAAAAGAGAGCTTGTAAGTTACAGACATAGTTACTGATTTATAGGTGAGATGATGGCAAGCATGGCGCTGTCAATGCGATAAGTTTCGGGGCATATTCAGCAATTATATTTAGTGATACACTGAGACAAACATGAAAAAAATGTCAATAAAAGGTTGTAAAATACAAACAGCAATATAATCAAGCATGTACAGAAACTTACAGCTAAAAGATGGGGAGGAACTGCGTTTCTATAGCAACAAAACTATAATCATGGAAGTTTCTTTCTATGATGACCAGCACAGCATCTAGGAAATGATATCATGTTAATGATGAAAATGGGTATCTAACTTTCTATTAAAGGGATCAAAATAATGCAGTAGGAAAATACAGACCTCTAATTTTGGAAGATTTGAAAGAGTTTTGTTCAATTCTACACAGGTACCCATCACCCACCACTTTTCAGATGTTCTACTAGGTGTTGTTAGGACACTAAACACATATAAGACCCGGGCCTTTCTCTTATGTGCTCACCTTCTACAGGAGGCCAAGACATTACGTGTGTGTGCATGCATTGTCACTCATGTAGGTGAAGCTAAAGAAAGTTCTTATTAAAAAAACAATTAACAAACTGAGTCATGGATAAAACTGTCAAGAAGCAGCAAGATGCAGAGTCAAAGCTCGTTGGCTTCATTGCTAAGTCACGAGAAAGCGGATGCCAACTGCACCACCACTGAAATGCCAGAGGGCAAATCGACTCGTGACCACCCAGGAATTAATGGCGCATGTCAGCTGTTCTCCCCAGAGGTTACAGATGCACGGAGCCACGGTGGAGGCCACTGCTGTGGGGCCCCGCATGGCAAACTCAAAAAAAGCCCCTGTATTTTTCTGAAAGGAAGATGGGTAACATGCAAAAATGTTGTGGCACACAGTTCAGAGCTCTGAACCCCAAGAAGAAGGCCTCAGGTTCTAAAGATTGACCCTCTAGGTTCTAGAATGTTTCAGCAAAAATCTGTCTCCTGAGCACATGTAGGCTGTGAGCGTGCACCTTGGTTCAGTGACCTCTACCCAGCAAGGAAGGAATTCATCATCATATTAACTAAGCAGGGGGACCGGGAACTGAATAAGTGCACAGAATGTCTCCACTAAATGTCAGGGCGAGCTGTGAACTTGGCAAGCTCCTACTCAGCCCCAGTTGACATTTTTCTCAAATTCCCCAGCAGACTCTTTGGCCTGGTTGGCAGCTTGCTCGCAAGAGGCCCAGAAATTGATAATCGTTCCAGCTAAGCAAGCCCTAGAAAAGAGACTGGCAATAGAAATCAGGCCCACATTCAGTCTTAGGTGGAAATGGAAGAAGCACTGTCATCCAGAAGCAGCCTGTGTGGTAGGAAGCCAGGAAGGTTCAAGCTGATTTGCAGTGACTACAATTCATCTGGTCATCCTGAGAAATAGGCCATCCAAGGCAGAGCTCCGTGTCAGAGAAGTGCTCAGGACAGCTCAGGCACATGGCAGACCCAGAGCTACAGGTTCATCAGAGGAGAAAGCAACAATCTGGGTGCCAAGCTCAAAAAGTGCCACAGAATGTCAACAGCACTGAAAAGCCTAATTGATTGAAATAATAGCTTTCACGTGACATATGTGCTCAGGAACTGATTTTCACAGTTCCTTGCCTCTAATGCCATGTTTTTCTCCAATTAAGTGCTAAGGGCTGGGAAACAGAAATCAGTAATAATAATACTACTTTTAGTCAACTTGGGCTGCTATAACAAAATAGCATGGACTGAGGGGATTAAATCGCAGATATTTATTTTTCTCAGTCCTATGACTGAGAAGTTCAAGGTTAGGGTGCAGAGAGATGGACTTCTTGGTGAGGACTTCTCTTCCTGGTTTGTAGGCAGCCACCTTCCTACTGTATCCTCACATGATAGGGAGAAAAAGAGGACTCTGGTCTCTTCCTCTGCTTATTAGGGCACTAATCCCACCATGGGGCTCACCTTCAGAATCTCTTCTAAACCCAATTACCTCTCAAAGGCCCCACCGCCAAATTCCATCACATTGGGGATTAGAGCTTTGACATATAAATTTGGGGGGAAATAAAGAGTAGGTCCATAGCAATCATCATCATCATCATCATCATCATCATCATCATCATCAATTATTTCTGTCCTAATGAAGTTCATTAGGTATTAATCAAATTGTCATCTGCAAATATGTGAAATTACAATTGCACTAAATCTGAAAAAGAAGGAATGTATGAGGCGATGAGAGCACATAATAGGGGGTTTGCCTCATGGGAAAGCCAAGATACCCCTGTAAGAAGGTGACAATGGAGCCGAAGTTGAAGAACCCACAGGGGCAGGTCAGGAAAAGAGCTCTCTCACCAGGAACCAAGTTCGCTGACACCTTGATCTCAGACTTCTGGCCCTCAGCCCTGTGAGAAAACACATTTCTGTTGTTTGGGCCTATGTGGTCTGTTTTGGCATCCCAAGCTGACTAATACAAAAATAAACTAGTTGAGCACTTGCTATGGGCCAGAATCTGTGCATCATAACGAGAGCCAATATTTAGTGAACACTTATAAATGAACCTATTACTAGGATGTTCCCTTCTTTTGCGAGTTCAAGATGCTCATCACTGTGTCCACATTCCTACAATAAGAAGATGAGAAAGGAGAGGAAACATGTCTTCCCTTTAAGACTCCACAAAGAAATGGCACATTACAGTTCCTTGTATATTAGTGGAAGAATTTAACCACACAGCTACTCTTAACTGCAAGGAAAGCTAAGAATTGTAATCTTTACTTATTTTTTTTTTGCCCAAATCAGAAGTTCTACCACTATCAAAGAAAGAAGGGTGCACACTGAGGGGCAATAATCAATCTCTCCCACACCCATACCCTCAATGGACTTAGACATCCTTACGCATAGCAGTGAATGTCGATGACCTCACCACTGTGCTGCAGCCTAGCCCCTCCGATGAAGCCACTGGAGATCGTCACCACTAGTTGGGGCTGACACCTCCCATGCATCTCGGTTACTGACTCCACCTGCAACGCAGCCAGCTCTCCCTTTGTTGACTAACCCTAGTTGTTTATAGCCCTCAGAATGGAAGGAACACACATCCTCTCACAGCTGTGGAAGTAAAGTGATTTGCTTAAGGCTTCGTATAAGTAGTAAATATAATAACTGGAAGATGAATCAAGACTGTGGCATTCATAGTGCAGTTCTGTTCCCAGTAACTATCAGATGATTTAAATGTGCCTCCTAAGACACCAGCAGATTTAGGAATGAACTAATTTCTATCTAACAGAAGATTTTTAAGTAGGCCAGTTGGATGGTGAAGGTCAGTGTGAACGAATAGGAAGAACTGCTATTTTATTAATTTCTTGTTTCTTAAATAATTTGATTTTCAATCACTAATATTCCATGATGTGAATGTACTGTGGCTTACTAAATCTCCTATTACTGTATATTTAGATTACTGTACATTGTTTTCATTCCATTTCACCGCTGCTATAAACCATACTGCACTAAACCTAACTGTGCATAAATATTTATATGCGGTGGATAATTGAACAGTTACACACATTTTTAAAGTGTGTTGACTGTCTTTGTCAATATTGGCAAACTGCTGTCCAAGAAGACTTACTAATATATACTTCCATCAACAATATATGGGACTACAGTTGAGGTCTTAGATTGGGTTTCCAGAAGCAAACCCTCAGAAGAAGATGCTAATGGAAATGACTTACTTAGGACATGATTCCAAGGGAGACCATAAGGAAGCAAAAAAACAGCACAGGAAAAGGAAGAAAGTCAGGGAAAGGGTTTCAGAGCCTAGGCTTCCATCCACCTGGTCCTTCAGGAGAACTCTAGGGAATGAAGTCAATCTATGGCTTGTCCTGAGCAGACATGAGGGGGCTGGGTTTTCCCCTGGTGTCTGACAGTCACGTGAGAGAGAGGCAAATCCAGAACATACACATTTTGTCTGGGGGTGTATGGGAAAGCAGCACCAGCAGTGAGAGTGCAGTCTGCTCTTACTAATGAGATGTTTCTCCAGGAACTTGCTGTGTTGGTTTGGTCAACTCACTTAACCTCTCTGTGCTTCAATGCCATTCATAATCTACATACAGGAGTATTGTGAGGATGAAATGAAATAAGTATCTTCAAAGCAAAGCATTTGGATGACTCGATATGCAATAACAATTAATTATAATACACAAGAGAGGAAACTAGTAGACACCTTATTTTCCCTTTTAATCTACTTTTGGATGGTCACTATTGCTTTGCTACTGGATTGAACAAGATATCTATTGGTTTAGTATATTTTCTGATGCCATGTCAACTCACCCTATTGGCAGAAATGTGGCTTCCCTGTGACTGTGCTGTTGAGGAAAGGCAGGCTCCCAAGCAAAGACACCAGACATGGCCAGCTCCAGCCCTCGCTTCTTACTTTTGAGTGAGGAGCTTACCTCCATGACTCAGTTGGTTTGGTGGTAAAAAAGGAAAAAGCAGAGTTGACAGTGATACTGTGAATTTAAATTTTGCATGCAATTAAAGGAGCAAAACAAACTTGAGCAAGTCCCACATGGTAGGTTGGGTAGCAACCAACCTCTGTGTATGTTTTCAGGTCTTAGAAACCATCTCTTGGTTTTCTAATTCTGAATATAACAAATAAGTGAAATTGAGGCTTTAACATGCTAAGTCTAATTACTTCAACGCTTCAAGTTCAGTTCTGTTACCACCACTACACATAATTGTGAATTAGAGAAACCCTTGGGTCATACTGTACATTTTATATCCCACCATGTTCGGTGTATTAGTCAGAGCACAGAAAGTTTTCATCAGACCATGCCAGGCAAATGCTAGGGAATGAACCCATGTATTGGCTAGTGGGTATCTAACAGGGACTACTGTATATCCCCAACTGCTGAGCTATGAACTCCATCACTTAATGGAAAGAGAGCACAATACGGAAGTGATGAGTGTGTATCAGTGTGCAGTGTGTCTTAGATTGGCTACCTTATGATAAAGGGAATTGGTTGGAAAGGTTTTGGGGAGCTTGCCAACGTGGCTGGAGGGAGAAGAAAGAGTTGATCAATGAGCAGCATTCCAGGATACTTGGAGGTCTAAGAAGTAGGAAGCACAGTACTCATCTCATGAGCCAAAAAGGGCTGGTCAGGACACTGTGACCACAGCTGCTAGATGGAAGAGCCCAAGAACCTGTTCCGGCCTTGCCGACCACGTGTACCACTCAAAGGTCTCAGAGGAAATAGCAGATTGGTCCAACTTAGGTCACTGCCAGCCCCCATGCTGGTGCCAGTGCCAGGGAAAGGGTGGGTACAGGTCCCCAGACTTCTTAGTGGAAGGCCAAACTAGGACAGGTCACAGTAAAGAAGAGATCACTTTCCGAAAGAAAGTCAGGGTGCTGCTAAGAGAATAAACGCTAAGCAGCCAATAAAGTACCAATGTTCACTGCTCTGCACGTAGGAGAAATGAAGGGGGAAAAGACACGGAAACAAAAACTGAGGACGGAAGGGAAATACTAGGTTCAAACTTCACATAAACAACTACATGGAATTTTACTTTGTTTCGCTTTGTTTTTATTACTTTTTTAAATTAATTCAAAGAACATCTCTTGTGGACTTGCTCAGAATACATCTGGTTTTAATAATCCTAGAAATCTCTATTTATATACAGCGAATGTGTTGTTGAAATTAAGCGTAATGAGGGAACAAAAGTTTCCAGAGAGGTTTAGGTTTTGCTTTCCCCATAAAGTACACTACAAAGGGAATAAAGAAATTCCTTCCTCAAATTAATGGTGAATTCTTTTGTCATGAGAATAGGAGTTTGTATTCATTCCAGTGAAAGCACATAAATTGTTCTAGACAAGAAAAACAAAACTAGCCCAAGGCACTCTCTTCATTATAGAAAAAGGCACATGTCCATGAACATCTAGTTTAATATTAACGGAAGTCATTCAATTAGCTATGCATGTGCCATTGTTATGAATATTTATTCATGTCTCAGCTAAGTAACACGGATACCTTTCATTCGCTGGCTCAGAGATTCAGATGTTATAAGCATTACCCTTCTTGCCCTGGTATGGCACAGGGGATTTGAGTCCAAAAAAGACCTGACACTTCCTAGCATTGGAAATGCAAATTTCTTTACAACTTTCAACTTTACGTGTAAAAAAAAAAATTTGCCTTTGTTGTTTGCTGTTTTTATCCCTTCTCTGAACTCGTTAAAAGAAAATACTGATGTCCTAACATTGCTTCTGTAATAATAACAATTTTTAAAGATATAAAGACATGGCTTTCTTTTCCTTTTCTTTAGCAATGTCACTAGGTGGCCAAAAGAAAGAGAAAAACATGTAAATGGCAGGTGAATGAGAATGTTTCGAGCTGGGAGAGCAGAAACGTGATGGGCACGGCTTGTTCCTCCCTCGTCCGTGATGGCTTTGCCCATCGGCAAGGTGTGCCTGCCTGCTAGGCACACGTGTGGTTTCTGCATCCCAGGCTCGACCCTGAAGTATGTGCTGTGGATCGATAGGACTTAGCCTAGAGATAAGAAAGCATACTTGATCTACATAATTTAGATCAATTCCATTCATTCAGGAAAAAATAAGCCTTAGCATGTTATCCTCTTCAGAGGAGGGTTAACAGCCCCAGTGACTCAAGGGTCTCAATTTTTACCATCTGGAAAGTCTCACGCTACCCAACCATTCATGGCTTGAAATCTCTTATTTCTCCTTCTCGCCTCAAACTTGACTTCTACCACCAATGAAAATGGATTACCTAAACCCTTGTATCCTTTCTCTTCTGGGCTTTTGTCCTCTTTTATCTTTACCCCGGATGGACAGTCATTTCCTGTTTTAGCACTACACGTGGAACACACGCGTGTGCGCGTGCACACACACACACACACACACACACACACAGTGTTTTTATAGGCTCAGAACAATTCTGGTCCAGAGAAATAAAGTGTTTTCTAAGACAAATATATATATATATATATATATATATATATATATATATATATAAATTAAATGGAGACTTCAATAGTCTGAGCTTTATCTACCTGCTACTCCATTAAATAAATTGTATTCACTACCTAAAATTCCATTTCTAGTTTCATAAATATTCAAAGTTTGGTCTCACAAACACACCGGAAATAATCTCTCCATCAAAGACATCTTCATGTTGCAGTACACATGTCATCCTCCGTGACTGTCAGTGAGAAACCCTGGCAAACAAAACCTGTCCTGAGAGGGCTGAAGTCTATTCTCGCTAGACTCAAGCACTGTCTTCCTTTTTCACCTGGTCAGTTCCTACCCAACTTTATTCTTATTTCAGATGGAGTTCAAGGATCCCTCCCTTAAAGAAGCTTACCTTCCCTGACCTCCTAGTGTAGGGTCAAGTCCTACTGTTACTAGTTACTAGTGACTAATGCAGAATCTGATGCTGCTCTCTTTTATTTATGATCATGCGTTCACCATTGAAATATTTTCTGTTAACTTCTACTAATTTCTAACACTAGCCTGGAAACTCCATGGGTTTAGGAGCTGTAGCTGCTTTGCTTTGCATTATCTTCTCAGTGCTGAGTACAATGTAGATCTATACTTGTGGCTCAATAAATAATGGTTGAATGAATTATTAAGTATTTAACTTCAAGGTATAGATGACAAATGATAATTTAATGTCAGATTTACTAAGTGCATTTGAGCCGAGCTGAGGAAATATCTTAATGCAGAGGAATCTGCAGTGGAAAATCTCCAAGGTTTGCAAGAGGACAAAGAGAAAACTCCCCTGGGAAGGAGGTGCAGCTCCTTCCTGTCACTCATCAGTGAATGCCACCCAGAGCCCACTAGCTCCCTCAGCAGAGTATCTAAGGTCGTTGTTCACATTCCCAGAGTGCTTCCAACTCCGGCTCCACTTCTGTGAGTGTGAACTCTCATGACTCTCCACATGGCGCCCCAAGTGCCTCCATGGGGGGATGGGTAGGAGCTAGGCAATGACGTAGGCAACGACGCAGGCAATGGGATAGCCATACTCTCCTGGCTAGGGGTTAGAGTGACCTGGGTAACACAGGACACTTAGTACTACAGGGCTTTTTCCCACTTCTGTGTACCGTTGGGTCAACATCATTGAAGTGACGGAAACTGCTGCCCTCGGTTGGTATGGAATTAAGGAGAGACACTGCTCCTTGTAACCACTGAAGTCTTAAAAGAGTGAAAAATGAGAACTCATTACCTCCTGTGCAGCTTGCAATCCAGCTTCCACATGGTACCAGTGCCACACACCTGGGCCTGCAGGATCCACGTGCAACCAGAGGACGCTTGGCCCTCCAGGGTGGTCATCGTAACATCCTGTATCTTCCCAGAGTTCCTTGTCGACTCCTTTGAATGATGCTTCCCTTCTCATGGTCTGGATGGACAGCCCTGTCTGGTTACTGCTAGATTCACAGTCTGTCGGAGGTTCTACGAAATTCCCTGAATAGGAAAAGAAGAAGAAAACCGCTGTGTATGTACTTGTTCCCATTTAATCCCAGGTGAAGAAATCCTGCTTTCGAGGGAGACCCTGTTTTCTGAGCTGACTGTTCAAACATATTACAGCATGAGAAGCCAGAGAAATGCAGCAATAAAAAAATCAAAGATTAAAAGCCCATTTTATTTTAGTTCTTTTGAATCCACTTTAACTCATTAGTCTTTTATTTTATAGCCTTCTCCTAAACTGTCTGATTTCTGATGATTCTGAGGAGGAAACAAAAAGGCTTCTTGGCATCTTATCAGAAGCCAAATTATTGAGTGGATTTATGTTCTACCATAATGTTGGCTCAGAGACGTGTATGTCTCCTATCAGGCTCGTGTCACCTCCTCCCTGACTTAAACTACAGGTGATCGATTCCAAGGCAATAGGGAGAGACTTACCTATTTCTTGGAAAGGAAGAGAACCAACAAATGTTTGGACAACCGCCACTGTATTAATATACATGAGAATGCAACAGCCACTGTTATTCTACAGAAATGAATGAATGAATAAATAAACAGACTCTAAGCACTTTATTCTTCTCACATAATTTCTTCTCCGTGACATTACTGAACAGGCTGTTGAAAACAAACATCGTTAAATGAGAAGAGAAGAGCAGCCGCCCTCGCATTCCCTGCTGCAACGTTTTCCAATGACGAACGCTCCCTAAATGGATTGAGCTCTTTGAAAAGAAGTCAGAGAGAAATTTGATGTGGCCCCCTGACCCCTGGTAAGCACATGTATCTTCACCTGTCACATAACACACTGGCACTGGCTTACTTTTCAGCAAAGACTATTGATTTTGCTTATTGGCTGCAGGCGAGTCCATAAAGAACAAATTACAAAGCCAGAGGTCCACAGTTAGCAATTGCCTGCATGATAACAGGGGCCTCACACCACCCTCACCGTTTGCCACGCAAGTCCTCAGAACCCCAGTCAGAGGAGAGGGCTGGCTGAGAAACCTAGGATGTGTTTTCAACTGGTGTAAAGTCAGAGTTACATACAAGGGTTTCCGCAGAGGACGCACATGCCGGGGGTGGGCTACAACTGTGAGTGGTGTGTGTGTGTGTGCGTGTGTGTGTGCGTGCGTGTGCAGGAACTGGATGGGAAGCAGAAGCCTTAAAGTAGAGAAGACACATCATTCCAGATGTACAGAAGGAAATAGAATAGGCACGGGGGCAGGTGGGAAACTGTCCTTTTTTCCTTTTTTTTTTTAACACGCCTATGAATTTATCCAGTAGATATACTTGCACAGATGCCCTGAGGCTTAAAATACAAGTGTGTAGATGGAGAAAGGTATGTCCCTGCTTGAAGGCAGTTTATGGTCTAGGCAGTGTCTCGAGGTAACTTCTAGGATAGAGAATCAAGGATTGCCTTAGAGAGATTTAAGGGGTAGTACAGGTTCCCCCACAATTAAACGAAGCCCATGAGTCAAACTCTTAAATAACCAACCAGAATAAGATAAAAAGTAATGTGACTCAAATCAACTTGGAGACACTAAAGCTATCAATTCATTTCTGTCAGCACTTAAATAATTTAATCGACTGGATCAAGCATGCAGCGAGTTGAATTTGCTGTTAAACTCCTCAAAACTGCTTTCCCATGTGACAATTTTCATCAGAGTTATTGTCCAAAATTTAATGGCCTCTGTAGTCAATAGCCTAGAAAGTGGGGGACATTAATGGATGCTGTTTATAATAATTAGATAATCTGACTTTTTTGACCAAAATCATTGTGTAATTCCAAAAGTCTCAATACCAAAATACTCATAAAATAAAGAAATGTAGGATTTTTTAAAAAATATATGTTACAAAATTATATATTATTCACAACAATGAATCTAGCCTCTTTAATTCTTCAGAGGACAGATATTAGAAAGACAAGTCATGTACAGAAGGTACGAAATTATTGATGAATACAGAGACAGAAAGTGGCTCTATTTCTTGTCTTCAGGGAGTTTTATCAGGAAAATAAACATGTGAGAAATACCTGAAAGCTATCACCAGCTTATGGTGGCCACACAGATAACCAATAGGAAAGACTGCCGCCCAAGTCCTGAAGTACAGGTGTGTGCTTCATTGCTACCTTGTTTGACTTTGGCACTGACGTGCTAACAGTCATTTATTGTATGTGAGAGGATGCCGCACAAAGGAGAGTGATCCACAGAAAGAAAACCTTCTAAATATACCTTCCCTCAGGTCAGGGCCTCTTATGAATACTGTTGTGCATTAACATCCCTCCAAGGACAATGCTGAGCTAGATTGCCGTTTCAAGTGAAAACTCAAATCCTGGTCACTTGATTTCAGAGGACACCATAGAGATTCCCAGGTAAGCTCACCCCAGGGAGAGTTTTCAAGAAATGTTTGGCTATGCAAACTACCTGCTGAAATGGGTTTGCATGCCAAGGCTTACGGAAGGATTATGTGTGTTTAGAAGGGAAATGACAAGTCCCGCTGGGGGCTCAGGATAGGAAGCTCGGCTAAGGGTTATCAGCTGCCCTTTCGGGCCTGATAGAACAGACAGAACAGCAAACAAAGACATGCCTCCGACTTCAAAGCCAAACTTTGTGCACTCCCGTGATGCTGCCTGCAACTTCCCTCCTGCCCCCCTTGGAGCTCCACAGCCCCCAAACACATGGCCTTTCTGCACTGTCAGGTGGATGGAATAAGTTTGTCATCATCTTCAGCGAGTAGTAGCTGTGAAGTGGTTTGGGGATTGAGAGAGGAGATGGGACATTTATGATCTTCCACCGTGATTGCTGTTGCTAATTCTGCTGTGAAATGTGTGGAGCATCTGGAGAGGGAATTTGACAAAGTGTGGCCAAAATAGCACTCACTTTATGCCCTGGCTTCTGGCTCCGTTTAAGACAGCGCTGAGAGAGATCATATGACCCCAGCCCTTGCGAGACCTCATCACTTTTCATGGGAGAACTGAAAAGTGCTGATCCTGGAGCGTTTATGCTGATGGAACACAGATAAAAATCTGCAGGTGTAACTTTTAAAAAATTTAGTACATGAAGCATAAAAAATATATCAGCATTGCTATAGATCATCCAGGCCCAACTTCAACACCATGTTGTAGCTATAAAAACACACAGCAGATGCTTTGGATGTGCAAGAATTCGTATGTGGAGCTATGCGATGATAAATGCAGGTTAAAAATGCTCCTTTTGTAATTTTAAAAGGATATCAAGTACGGCATTTACTTATTATAACCCTAAGATGACATGTCTTTTTAATACAAAGCTGTCAAATATTGTTGACACGTTTTATAATCCTCTAGCTTTTCATTGGCTGAGAGTTTATTCTGTAGACTGTCTGCAGAAGTACTGAGGGAAAGGAAAAGGAAAAGATACAAAAGAGGGATCATTGTATAAGAAACTAAGGGTAGAAACAGCTGAGCTGGAGGATGACCTTCTGGAGGGGCACTGAGGTTAGCTCCCACTTTCCTCACCTAGGAAGTGTGACTTGAAGTAGACTTTGAATCCAATTCAAAGCTCACCCCTGAGAGTCCCACCACAAACACGAAGGCTGGGCATGCCAAGAGAGTTTGTGTGCTTGGAGGGCAGACATAGTCAGTTTTTCCTAACTCAGGAGGGCTTACACATATTACAGATAGAGCCTGAAATTGTTTTGAAAAATAATGACATAGCTACCTTCCTCCTGCAGTCTAAAGAAATCAAAAGCACTTTACCAAAGGTATGCCATTTTATAGTGGGTGGGATTATGAAGGTAATTTCTTATCCAGAAGAAGAAGAGATGGGGACAATACTGTTTCAATAGGAAAGGGTATACAGGTAAAAATCTCACCAGGTATTTGGCATCACCTGCCACCAAATTTAGATTCTCGAATGCCAACCCTCAGTTTCATCCAACAGACTCCTCACACTGAAAATGTCCAAAATGCGTACCATCTTCATGCCCACCCCACCATGCCACCTTCCGTGCTTGCCTTTGGCTCCACTGCTCTGTGAATGGGACAACCAGTGCCTCAGATGGAAACACTGGGGTCCTTCCATGAACCTGCTTTTTTATTCTTGCTCCCACATCCTTAGTCCAGGGGTCCCACAAACGTTATGCCCAAATACTCTGTCCTACCATCTTCCTCCTTCAGTCCCATCGCCTTAACTTAGGCCCCCTTGGATGCACTCCCCGGATTACTGCACTAACTTGCTCATGCCCTAACTCAAACAACACCCACCTCTCTTAACAGATTAGCCTCCGTGCTGCCAGAGAAATCTTGCTGAGAGAAAACCTGCTATATTACTCTCCAGCAGTAAATCCTTCCATGGATCCCTGTTAATCTCTGGAATCAAATCTAAATTCCTTAGGACAGCATGAAGGGCACGTCATCCTCTGACCTCTGCCTCCATATTTAGCCTCATCTGCTTCTAAAGCCCCACATCCACCCATATTCATGGTCCACTGCTTTTAGCTAAAGAAGACCTCTGTCTCCCTTCACTTGTCGACTGCCCCCCTCCCCCCGCCCCGGGCCAATCCCTGCACTGGGCTTCAACAACAAGTACAGAAAAACAGAGAACCCGTAAACCGGAGTCCCAGCCTCAGTTCTCAGACGTGCCCTGGCAAACCATGTGTTTAGATTGCCCCCAAACACGCCTCGCTCTTAAGCTTAACTTTGGCAACCCAGAAGCCCTTGGAGCCTTCAGGTCATTAACTCCGTTATAGGCTCTGAAAAATGCATTTTGAAACTCAGAGCTGAGTTTCTTTGTGGAAGATGGGCTCTGCCTTTTCTTTAAAGCTATGAATGATATTAACGCTACCATTGGAAAGCTACATTATGTGCCAACTAGGAAACTCAAGAAACGGCCAGAAATTAAAGAGATGTCAAGTAGCATTTTAGGATTATTTTTTTTTTCTACTATAGGATTTTGTCAGGAAAACAACAAGCTCTGGTCTAGGTTATCTGACTCCCCCGAAAACATGGAATCATTTCAAAATAGACGAAAACAGTCTCTAAAAATCCCAGTGACTGTCTGTGAGGAAACTTCTCCAGTAAACACAAACGCGTATTCCACAAAGAGACAATATTTACGATGGGTTCAGAATGGCAAAGCACAAGGTCCCAGGGCAACCCAGGGTTAACAGTGCTCACTACAGGTGTACAGAGGAGAGAAGTAGAGGAGAGAAGGTTACCTCTCTCCGGTGAGAATGTCTTTGCTGCTAAGACCAGGAGAAGCTTTATTATGTCTAGAAGAGCCAGAAAGGGCGAATCAGAATGACGGTCTTCATGCAGCCGAAGGGTTCGCGGCTGCCTTTACTCATCTCTAGTGGGTGCCGAGTTTGAAAGGAGAGCAACCACAGAAATTTTCAAGTGACAAAATCAGAACCTAAGGGGACCATGGAATTTTGTTTTAAAGAAAAAAGTCACTTCAATAAAACGACTCTCTTATCTTCAAATCCACTTTGACTTCATTCAAATTCCGTTGTGTCTTCATTCATTACCGTATCTGTACACTCAACAGAGATTCTGTTATGCTTTTCTGCTGTTTAATCCCCGAGTCAAACTGTGAGTAATGGTTCTCTCTATTATTGCCAAATGACATGAAATATCTTAAGTAGCTGTTAAAGCAAGCATCCTACAAACATGTTTTTACAACTTGCAAGACAGATGTAAACCAACCTTTTATTCTACAGCTTGAAAATTTCCTAATGGATTATCAGTTGCTCCTTGTCCTTAGCTGAATATCTAACTCCCCTCCACCACAAAAGAAAAACCTAATATGGTTGAAGATTTATAAATATCTTACTTAGACTCCCGAATATGAGATCGTGGGAAAACTGTGACTTCCAGAAAGTTGCCAAGTACTCCTGGTAGTGGATAATTACTACTACTACTAATAGCTTACACATATGAAATATATTTAATATATGCAAAGCTATTTCTTATTTAATCTTTATGGCAATCCTATAAAGTAGATACTCTTGCTATCCCTTATCTCGCAGATAAAAGTAGGTTTCCAGGGTGCTGCTAAGTGCACTGCTACCAAGGCTGTAGGCACCCATCTGCAAGGTGTCCAGAACACTGACACTCTAATAGGCCCCCTGGCATCTCAGGGTTCCACCACCCACGTGCCTTTTGAAGAGGACAGCACTTCCCCTCACAGTTTTTAATCCCGTGTAGATCTAGTGTTTCAGAAAGTGTGATCCCTCTGAAGATAATGTCTTGATCCGATGGACAGCAACATTCACTTCTCTGTGAAATGCTTCACCTTGAAGAAGCAGCACCGTGTTTGGTGAACATGTCAGCCATAAAATATGCTCAATAGTGAACACTGTTGATGCGCATTAAATGACTCTGATCATTGACCTTCATGGTCAGTCAACAGTGGTATGTCTTAATTTTCAGCATTTTGTGTCACTTATACCAGCTTTTGTTATAAACGTCAAGTAGCCATCATTACAGATAACTTCAGTTTCTCTCCTAAAGGACTTGTGTTTCTTTTCAACATGCCCCCAAGATTTTCCATACTGAGAAGAAGTCACAGTCAGATCCTTAGTGTGTTGCCCAGCCTGTGTGCTATCTGGTAAGTCTTCTGACTCTGGGGATCTTTCATCAAATAGGCTTATCTCACAAACTGGACATTAACCAGCTTCTATTAATATTTAAAGGAGCAACCAGGGACCCAACCTTTCCTTGATCTGGTTTTACCTCTTTTGAAAGTTCAACTCATAAAATTATAGCAAGTCAGAGCTGGAAGGAATGTTCGGAATGGTCTCCAATTCCTACACATTACAGAGAAAATGAAATTCCAGAGAGATCAAACAGACATACAAGATTAGTAGTTCTGACTCACAGCTTTGGTCTTTTGCCACTTTGTCACACAATTTTATGATTGACACTCTACAAAGAAAAATAAAGTGGTGACTGAATGAATATATACAACACAAGGAGAGGGGCAGCCCACCTACACACCTATGAAAAGCAGGGTGACAAGAAACCCGTATCAAAGTCGGTCCTACTTGTTCTCCGCCACCACAGGCATTGTGTTAGGCATCTCCATCTGTTATCTGTCTCAAAGCACACAGGAACTCCGCAGAGTTTTACATAAGGAGACAGAAGCTGGGAGAACCGAGCTAACTTGGCTGAAGTCAGAACTGGTAAGTGGCCTGTCTGGGTTTCGAGCCCAAACTTCCCTGACTCCAAGTTGAGTTCTTTGCCCCATAATGTGTAGTTTGACATTTGGGGGGGGAAGGGGGTGATTTATTGTTTTAAAACAGAGTGATATGTTGGAAAGAGGGTTAGAAACCCACAACCTGGCTCTCCTTCTCAGTCTTTAAACAGACAACAGAGGGAAAAGTGTGCTGGTTGAGGCTTCTTTGATCCATCACAGTGTGAACGTTCTGTACCTTGCATTGTTGCTGTTTGATATTTTAGGTCTATTGATCAGGTGATTTTTCTAACTTAGGCACTTTATTTTATGCTCCATTTTAGTGTCTGGCTGTAACTCATTTCAGCAAAAAAACATGCCTCTCCCCTGCCAAAGACTATGCAATGTAACATGACTCATCAGAAAAGTAGCATGACGCATCAGAAATAAATGCTCGTGACTACTGATTTAGGTGGCTAATAAAGGCAAGAGCATTGTATTATTCATGTCTCGATAACATCCATGGATAATTCAGTATGCGCAAACCACTAGAGATGAGGATTCGAAGGCAAATACACTGTTTCTGTGGACTTTGCTAAATCAGACCAGATATGCTGCAAGATACATTTTTATCAAAAGCTTTACTTTCTGAAGAGGCTCACCAGCCAGATTCACTTCCAAGTCTTAAAGCAGGCCTCTGAGTGCATGCTGCCCTGTCTTGGGCATTATAAGAAGCAATGAGGCTCAGAGAACTGAGTTCCCCAGCAGACTGCTCACCGGGAAACAACAACTTTCGCAGCCCTCACCCTGCCTCAGCCCTCACACCAAGGGTGGACAGACATGGCCACCAGGTAGAGTGGAACCACTGGTCCTACTCTCGCTTCACTGGGCTGGAGAATAATGTACATTTCAATAAAGCAACCATCAGTTACCACAAAGATGCAGGTTAATGGAGACCTCTTAGGTGTATTTGTTTATAGTTCCCTATAGTTCAATTCGCTTCTGACTTACTCAATCACCAACAGAACCTGTGCCCTTTGTTCCTTTCCTTTGGATGTTTCCACACCAGCCTGTGGCTCTGCCTCACAGAGTGGAAACCCAATGGAACATCAGACTCAATCAGAGAAACCTATATTCTAAGTCAGGCTCGTTTCTATTTGAAATAAAGTGTGAATTATTTTTTCTTTTCATTTACTAAAAATTTAGTCTCCAAATTGCCTGTCCATGGATGTACCTTCTCATTAACCCCTTGGAAGTCTTAGGAAAGGACCTCTCCCAGTGCACAAAGAGAATACTTTACATAAACAATGAGGAATACAACACCAGCTCTAGTCTGTATGGAGTAGAAAAGGCAATCCCTAAGCAGATAAACGTATTTTCAGAGGGCCAATGAATCCAGCTGATTTAAAACTAACCATTTACCTGATTAACACCAAGGAGAACATGTATTTGTCTCTGGTCCAGTTAGGGGGTGGAGGGATTGAGCAAAAAGGAGAAAGGACCCATGGACATGGACAACAGCATCATGATTCCTGGGAGGAGGGGGGTATAAGAGGATTAATGGTAATGGAAAAAATACAATAAAGATTAAATTTAAAAACTCTGGGTGGAGGGAAGAAAGGGGGGAAAAATCGAGTCAACGGTAATAGCATACTCAATAAAATATAATTCAAAAAAACTTTTAAGAAAGCACTCAGTAGCCCTGACTGGTGTGGCTCAGTGGATTGAGCACCAGCCTGTGAACCAAAGGGTCACGGGTTTGATTCCCAGTCAGTGCACATGCCTGGGTTGTGGGCCAGGCCCCTAGTCAACCACCCATTGATGTTTCTGTCTCTCTCTTTCTCCTTCCCGTCTTCCTAAGAGTAAATGAATAAAATCCTTTTTATAAAAGCACTCAGTGAATGTTTGTTGAACTGACTGTCAAACTCCGTCGATGTAGCCAAGGCGAGTCATGTCAGCGTGGGCGATGGTGGTCACTGACCATGTGACCCTGCACCCCTGCAACACAGTCTGCTGTGCAGTGACCCCATTGAGAACTTGATATTTACAAATCAATTAGCTGC
Organism: Macrotus californicus; assembly: GCA_007922815.1. Taxonomy (NCBI): domain Eukaryota; kingdom Metazoa; phylum Chordata; class Mammalia; order Chiroptera; family Phyllostomidae; genus Macrotus; species Macrotus californicus. The sequence goes on along the minus strand of VMDR010006902.1, from coordinate 1,798 downwards.
ATCAATATTTTTATATAAAACATCCATTAGAATCCGCCTATGATAATGAACACACCAAAGGACGTTTTTCTGCCGCAGTCAACAGAGACACTGCATTGGGTCTGAGCAATTTGAGGAAGGAAGTGGAGAGCCGGACCAATCTAAAGGTGATAGTAACTTCTGTACATGGAAATAGATGCACAGGATCGATTTGAGGAGCATCCACATTGGCATTCAGAATAAACCCAAAATGTTTAGCCACAGGAAAAAAACCTATTTCTGTCATTGCCAAGGAGGCCTTTGCTGTGGCAGAATGCGACAAGCTATCCTGAGCGGTGAACCCAATGTTCTCGCGACCCAGTTATCTGTAGATGTTTTCCCACATTCATTACTATAAAATGCACTGTTTTTTTGCTATGCTCTTCTCTAAACCTTGTCTGAAGAGATAAATAAATTCAGCAAACTCTCTGAAATTATGATAACAGAAATGATAAATGAAGCTTCTCTCTAAACATTCTCTCTGGCAATATCTACAGCTAGAAATGCAACACGAAGAGCTCTGACTGCCAAGCGGATCTGGAAGACAAATTTAAAATATGCCCCAGAGAGGCAGAGTGCATCCAACAGGACAGAGTGAAGCAACAACGTGGACCATGCTGGAGACACGCACAGACAGCGAGCTGAAGAGAGAAGTCAGCGTATGTTAGCCCGCACAGCACGTCACCTGTGGGATCCGGGCCCTGCTGATGCCGTGATCCTGGAGCACATTTTTTATACAGCCCATTTCTTCATGTATTTTACACCTGGTGTTTGGGCTTCTGATCTCACAAGAGAAGGTCAACAAATGAAACAACACAAAAAAAAATAGTGAGTGACCCTGATACTGGTGAAGCAGGAAATACAATAAACAGCTCTCCTCCTGCCCCCATGAATTCTGACCCAGTTGAGGAATAAGACAAGAGTCAGCAGTTAAAAGCAAAACGCCCTGTTATGGCTGGTACAGGATAAGTTGGGCCATATATCATACAGAGGACTGTTGGCCAGATCGACCAGCTAACTGAGCAAGAGAACCGGGCAGACTTACCTGCCCCTCTGCGGCAGGGCTGGGTGATGCCAGCACCCTCACACCGCGGTGAAGACAGAGCCTGTCCTGCTAGAGAGTGCCCGCCCCCTGTGAGCAGCTTGCTCCCAAGATGGAGAAGGGGGAGCTGAGTTGAGCATCCCCGGTTTACTCTTTTCAATTTTGCCAGTGGCTACTCCACCTCCCTAAAGTGAGGAAAGGTATGGAAAGGAGCCAGGAGTTATATGATTATGAATATAATATTAGGGATGGAAAGAAGCAGTCTCTTCTTCACAGTATACATTGGTACAAAATTATTGATAATTTCTCATCAACCCAGCTCAACTAAGATTTGCAATGGCTAAATTTGGGGCTTTTTTAAATTCCCAAAATGATTATTTTCTCTCATCTACTCCCCAAACGCATACGCTACTAATTAGCCTGTAGGTGACATAAATGTCTTATTCTGGAATGGATTAATATGTTTATGTGGCTCTCTATAATTCTTCCACATACTTCATATAGTCTGATTTATGCCACAATTACACAGTACAGTATTCCACACAGTACTTACTGGGTGAGGGTAGATGGCATGCTACGCAGTACAGTATTCCACACAGTACGTACTGGGTGAGGGTAGATGGCATGCTACGCAGTACAGTATTCCACACAGTACGTACTGGGTGAGGGTAGATGGCATGCTACGCAGTACAGTATTCCACACAGTACGTACTGGGTGAGGGTAGATGGCATGCTACG